>PVIC010001646.1:15000-88256 GCA_004025085.1 Thryonomys swinderianus | reverse complement strand
TTTTTTTTTTTTTTTTTTTTTTGAGACAGGGCCTCGCTTTGTAGTTCAGGCTGGCCCTGAGCTCACTGTGGTGCCCAGGCAAGCTGCTACGAACTCAGCAATCCTCCTGTCTCTGCCTCCCGAGTGCTGGGATTACAGGCGTGAGCCACCACGTCCGGCATTGTAGTATGCGGTGTTGATTGTTGGTGGGCGTGTCTCCATGCCCAGCATTATATGTGGTTACTGGGGATACAACTCAGGACCTTGCGCTTGTGAGGCAGGTGCCGGAACCACTGAGCTAAATCTCCGGCCCTAGCTGTAGATATTTTTATGTCATGGCATTTTGGAGTCCGATAGGCCTCATTTATCTGTATGTCTATTTCTTTTCCTGTGAAGTTTTCTGTTGTTATCTTTGACAATAGCTTTTTTATGTCTTTTACACTGTCTCCTGCTTCCTCAGTGACTCCAATCAGTCTTATATTATTTTTCTTTGAGTCCTCTAGAAGCTGTTGAATTGATTTCTCATAGTCCCTTGCTCTTTTCCATAGATCATATCTTTCCTGCTCGTTGGCTGCTATGCTGTCCTCTAGGTCTGAGATTCAGTTCTCTACTTCATTCTACTTCACAAGCTTTCATTCTCCATCATTCTCTGGAGCTCTGCTTGAAGCTGTTTAAAAGGTTCCATTGCTTTTGCTAGCTTGGATTCTATCATCTCGTTGATCTCTTCTTCAATGATGTCTTTCAATGTGGACAGTATCTGTTTTGATATCAGAGATGAGTTTTGATTTCCATTTTTACTAGATCCACTTTAGTTACCATCCCTAAGAGTCCTAGTGTTTGAGTTTCAGTTTGCCCTATTTCCCTTTTCTCTGAATTTCCCTGTGGTCGTGATCTTTGTGTCTGGTTTTTTGTATATTTTCTCATTTCTACTCTTTCGTTGTTACTAATGCTATTCTTTGTCTGATGACAGGGCAATGTTCGTTGTGGGTCTCTTTCTTTCTATTATCTGGGGCCCTCTGGATGTGGCACCTTCCTGGGGTGTCCTCCTTGAATCTGCAATGACCCTTGAGAGTTCTCAGTTCTGACACAACATGGGCAGTATTTGAGCAGAACAATCACATCATGTTTGTTACCATAATACAATCAATGCCAATATCAGTAGTAAACACAGTAAATAAAATGAAAAGTTTTGTTAAATTCTATTCTGAAGACTTTGAGCTTATGAGTTACTTCTATGTCCATATGCCAAAATTTAGAATTAATCAGCAATGTGTATACAACATGTAGATGATAAATGTACCCCCCCAAACCCTTTGGGGATAAGAGGTCACTGCGGAATCAGGGAGGTAGGGGGACAGAAGGAGAGTGAAATAGGGTTAGCAGATTTATGAAGATCACCTATACTCCAGAACCTCATATATGCCAACAGGTAATAGAGGATGAAAGGGTATATATAAAACAGTACCAACTGTATGCTGTAAGACCGTTGGAGACTTTGCACACATTCTTATAATAATACTGGAGAAGAAATTGGGCAGCCTAAGAGTCTTTTACTGCTGGGTATTGCTTCTGACAGGAAGATAGGAGAGGGTGTGGGAACAAGAGGTGAATAGAGGGATCTAGGAGTAGATGGCAAAATAGAAGCTAGATTCCCTTTTTTTCTTTTTAATCTTGCCTGGTCTCTCAGCATGGCTCCAGTGTGGAGGGAATGCAGGAAATGGCTCCGGCTCCTCTCGGACCTGGGTCCTCATGATGCAGCTCCGGGGTGGGGTTGGGGTTGGCCAGTCGGCCTCAATCCTCCGTGGTAGGGATGGTGCCTGGGGTCTGTACCTGACTCCTCACTGCACAGCTCCAGGGTAGAGCGGGCCAGTGGGCAGGCCTCAGTCCTCAGCCGCTGCCTGGAACAGAATGGCGCCCGGGGTAGCTGAGTGCCCTGCGCCGCTCCAGGGTAGAGCAGGCCGGTGGGCAGACCTCAGTCCTCCACCGTAGCCAGGAACCCTCTGTTCTCTATTTACACTCTTCCTGGTAATCTCATTCATGTCACGGTTAAACTCTTTATGGCATGACACTCAAGCCCTGAGTTCTCCACAAAACTTTAGACGCATAGGCCAGAGATTTAGCTCAGTGCTTCCGGCTCCTGCCTAGCAAGCGCAAAGTCCCTGGCCCGATCCCAGTAACCACACACAACAGTAAGGGTATGGTGACTTACGCCCACCAGCAATCAGCACTCCATACCACGATGCCAGGTGTGGTGGCTTACACCTATAATCCCAGCACTCGGGAGGCAGAGGCAGGAAGATTGCTGAGTTTAAGACTTTCAAGACCCTGTCTCAAAACAAAACAAAACAAAACAAAACAAAGCAAAATAAAAACTTCAGATGTATGTATCAAACCATCTTCTAGATGTTTCCACATATGACATATACTCCCTAACTAAGCTCCTTAACCTGGTGGTACACACTTGTAATCCCAGCCCTCTGGAGGCTGAGCCAGAAACACAGACACAAATTACAGCCAACCTGGCCCACAATAGTGAGTTCAAGGGTACCTTGAGATTCTGTCTCAAAAAAAAAAGTTACTGTTTCTTGGAGTATTTATACTATTTTCAGTTTTCAGAAATACAGGGGGTATCATTCTAAGTGACAGACTTTTTAAATTTCTTAAATTTATTTTTTCCACTTTAGAATAAATTATTCTTATGAAACTTAACTGGTATATATATTTCTCCCATAATTTAACTAAAAGCCATACCATGTACTTTTTCTTTATATATTCATTTTGTAACGAGAACTTTATTTGGGGTACTATGCTTTCAAAGGTTATCTGTCTTGGGCCGGGGATTTAGCTCAGTGATTCCAGCGTCTGCCTCACAAGAGCAAAGTACCAGTTCAATCCCTGGTACCACATACAACAATGCCAGGCATCATGGCTCATGCCCATAATCCCAGCACTCAGGAGGCAGAGGCAGGAGAATTGCTGTGAGCTCAAAGCTAACCTGGGCTACAGAGTGAGCTCAGCGGTAGCCTGAACTACAAAGCAAGAGCCTGTCTCAAAAATCTGAATAAAAAAGGTTATCTGTCTCAAGATATCTATGCACAAGATAATACTAACTGGCTCTGCAACTCAGGGGCATGTGGAAGAGGACAGATGGGAAAGATCTGGCAAGATCCTAGAGCGCAGACCACATGCTGGTTTCCAGCATCCACCAGGTCTCCCTGGCCCAGCCTGATCAAAGAGATTCTCATCCTCAACAACCAGGAGAAACTGTGGCTCTCCAAGTTCTTCCACTCCTACAGTGAAGGTGTGCAATACCCTATGAGAGACTTTCCATTTGGTAGCTAAGAAAAATGAAAATGTCATTTCCTATAAGGGGGATTTTGGTAATCAGCCTTAAACCATGTAACTTACTGTGACCTATGGAGTCAATCTAATTAATTGGAGGATTTGACAACAAACAGATTTATAGGCATTATGTAACACTCTATTTTGTCTTTTGTGTGCATTCTTCAGAAAGTGAACTTGGCCTTCTAGAGTTAATTCAAGTGTTTAGAAACAGAAAAATGTTTTGAAAATGTCTGTGCACTGGATTTAATTTTCCATGTAGACAGAATTCATACTATTGTTACAGAAATAGAGATAGGGAATAATATTGGAAACCAATATGAATGAAATTGTTACACAAATTGATGCACAAAATAAACCAGAGAAATCTGAGGATAGCTTAGCAGGAGCTTCAGCCTGTGCTTTATCAGGTGTAAAAAATATGAATCTTCCTGAGATAACAAGAAATACTAACACTGCTGACATCAGTATGAAAGAACCCTACCCTTTTAAATAAAATGTTGGTAAGGCCACTCTCAGGTAAAATCCAGGGGGAAAGTCATCTAAGCTTACCATACAGTTGTTTACCAAAAATAAAGGAGGATAGTCTTAAGTTTTGTACTTGAGTTTAAATCAAGGTAGTGTATTGTTGTGTAAAGTCAGTATAAAAGTTCAGTGTTGGGCCGGAGATTTATCTTAGTGGTTCTAGCGCCTGCCTCGAAAGTGCAAGGTCCTGAGTTCGATCCCAGTAACCACATACAATGCTGGGTGTTGTAACTCACACCCACCAGGCATCAATACCACATACCATAGTCCCGGGCATGCTGGCTCACACCTGTAATCCCAGCACTTGAGAGGCAGACAGGAGGATTGCTGAGTTCGAGGCTTGCCTGGGCTACATAGTGAGCTGAGGGCCAGCCTAAACTACAAAGCAAGACCCTGTCTCAAAAAAAAAAAAAGCTCAGTGTTGCCTTTCTTGCTCAGTGATTTACCTCTAATGTGGTTTTTTTTCTTTTCTATACTGCATTCCTATGCCAACCGAAGACCTCTATGTATTAGCTATTACCATATTTCAAAATGAAGTATTTCTTGGGCCAGAGATTTAGCTCAGTGGTTCCAGTGCCTGCCTCCCAAGTGCAAGGTCCTGAATTTGATCTCTGGTAACCACATACAATGCTGCAGTCAATACCACATACCACAGTGCCGAGCGTGGTGGCTCACACCTGTAATCCCGGCACTCGGGAGGCAGAGGCAGGAAGGTTGCTGAGTTCCAGGCTTGCCTGGGCTACATAGTGAGCTGAGGGCCAGCCTGAACTATAAAGTGAGACCCTGTCTCAAAAAAAAAAAAAAAAAAAGAGGTATTTCTTGGGCTGGAGATTTAGCTCAGTGGTTCCAGTGCCTGCCTAACAAGTGCTAGGTCCCTGGTTCAATCCCCAGCAACCACATACCACAATGCTGGGTGTGGTGGCTCATGCCTGTATTCCCAGCACTCAGGAGACAGGCAGGAAGACTGCTGAGTTCAAGGCTTACCTGGGCTACATAGCGAATTCAGGGCCAGCCTGAACTACAAAGCGAAACCCTGCCTCAAAAAAAAAAAAAAAAAGAGGTATTTCTTTAATTATTTACAACACAAAAGTCATGTTTTATATGAATCTTAAGTCCAAGATTGCTTAATTCTTTCTGCTCTTTAGCATAACTGTTAAAAGAACCAAGTATGTATTGCACAAAAACATTATGACCTTATGACCTTTTCTCTGTTTAAATAAACTCAGAGGTAACTGTATTACCAAAGCACCTTTCTGTTTGCCTGGTACCTTCTTTAGCAATAATTTTTTATAACTTCTAACACTAAAAAAAGATATATCATCATTTTTTAAAGTTATTATTATCTGTAAACCTTTTTGCCTTTGCTTTCCATGCTTTCATACCTTCAGATATCTTTCCTAAATTTGTATTTTCCAATAGTTATTCTCTAGTCCTGACTTTTCTTTTGAACTTCAGTTTCACATTTCCAATGGCTCACTGGACAAAAGTAACCAAATATCTTGAAAGAAACGAAATTGAATTACCTTCTTTTCCTTGGTACCAAATCAGTAACTCTTGACTTCCCTCTTCCAGTCAATGAAGATGTGTGCTTTTGGTTGATGAGATTCCAGTCTGCTTCCTGTCTTTCACTGCAGTTCAACATCACATCATTTCTTCCTTCAACAGAGTAAAGTGATTATGAATTTGGGATCATAAATATTTGGGAACATGAACCAACTAAGATCTCTATACCCCACTTTTCTCATTTCCAATGTAAAAAGCAACAGTTTAGATCTTAAATGTCTCCCAGTGATACATATATGAAAGGCTTGATCACAGCTTGGTCATATTAGGAAGTAATGGAGGTGCAGCCCAATAACAGGTTTTTACATCATAAGAGGCTGAGGCAGGACATTTGCCACATGTGAAAGCCAGGCTGGACTTCATAGTGAATTCCTGGCCAGCTGAACTACAGAGGAAAATCCTGTCTCAAAAAACAAAAAACAAAAAATCATGAGACGTGTGTCCTTGAAGGGTATTTGAGAACCCTGGTCCTCTTAATAGATTTTCTGGGGTTCTGGGAATTCTTCTAGAGATTCTAGCTTTTTCTTATCCTAAACTAATTGAACAAAGCAAGTACAAAAGGTAGCAAGGTTTTAAGTTAATTAAATGTAGGAAAAGAAAATAAAAATGCTCTGTAGAGCAAGTGTGGGCTGATTAAAGGTAAAGATAGAATTGTGGTCTGCAAAGTGGAGGGTAGTCACTAAAAAACATAACAGAAGCTCCTGGACACGTAGGGGCTGTCTTTGTATCTCCTATTCTTCTGATTGATATTAGGTTTAGGCCATCCTAGCAAAAACCTGCCTGTGAAGTGAAAGATTTCTACAGTAAAAGTCATAGTACCCTGAAAAAGGACACTAAAGAGGATATCAGAAAATGAGAAGATATCCTGTTTCTGAATAGGCAGAACCAACATAGTGAAAATGTTAAACAGATATAATGTATTGTCAATCAAAATACCAACAGCATTCCCCACAGAACTACAGAAAACAATCCTAAAGTTCATATGGAACCAGAAAAAAGGCAGTTCTGAACAATAAGGAAAAAGCAGGAAGCATGATAATCCCTGATGTGAAGTTATATTACAGTTACAGTGATAAAAACACATGGGTTGGGGATCAGTGAAACAGAATGGAGGAGGCAGAAACAACTCCAACCACATCCAACTCCTTATCTTTGACAAAGGTGCCAAATAACTTTGCTGTAGAAAAGATAGCTGTTACTTTTCTTTCATTGCTGAGACAAAACACCTAATACCCAAAGTGTAAGGGGAAAGGGCTTACTGAGCTCACACACAGTTCCTAGAGGTTTCAGTCCATAATCACTGGCTCTAAGGTCAAGTAACACATGGCAGAGGGGTATCACAGAGGAGAAACACTTCATGACTCCCAAATGGGAGCAAAAGCAACAAAGGAACCTTAACAGCATCTTTCTGCCCCATGATGAATATGATCATTATATACAGAAAACATGTATTAATTTTAAAAAATGTTTAGCCTGGGATTTAGCTCAAGTGGTACCATGCCTACATTGCAAACACAGGGGCCAAAGTTTGATCCCTGGTATAGCAAAGAAAAAAAAAAACACCTACACTATAACTTTTATAAGCCTGCCTGAGTTCTTACAAGAACAAATGAAGAAAGTATGTTCTGACTGGTCTCAGGGGCAGGACTTTCGAACTGTTCTGTTCATATGTCCTATTAGTCCATGAATGACATTCATGGCCATGTGCCCAGCCAATCTGCTACATCCTAATCTCCTGCCTCCTTTTCTGTAATTCTTTTTTTTTAATATAAAAACCATTTAATTGCAAGGCATTCTGGTGTAATGCTTAAAGATATGGACTTGCGCCAAACTGCTTATGTTTGAATCAAAGTTCTACAGTTTTGTCTTAGTCACTTTTGTTTTGTTCAAACACAATATTTGACAACCATAATGTACAGGAAAGGTTTATTTTGGCTTACAACTTTTTTTTTAATTGAATTCTTTATTAGTACAATTTACATACATCTCAAAATCACATATAACATTGGGAAATTTATACCAGTATATGCCACAAGTTAATTCTCATTTTTACCCATATCCCTACCCACTCCCCCCTCCTCCCCCCTTTATACATGCTCTTTTATTTATGAGGTGCTAAGAATGTGGCGATCTCCATCTTCACATGGCCAATTCCTCTTACTGCAGGAAGGAGACTGTAGGTTCTGCCTACTGGGGATTATGTGCTCTATTTTAGGATGTTAGTGGCTTACCACCCGGTTGGAAAGAAAACTTGTCAGAAGATGATTAGGAGTTAACGTCTATATATGAAGAACTGTCGAGCTCCCTGCTTAATGGGAGAGAGCTTGATAAACTGGTCAGACAAGTAACTTTACTATTAGATTGAGGATGTAGAAACCAAATATGAGTAGATCATATTTCCATCCCTTCTGTGGAAACACAAGGATATAGATAGGCTATCAGTGCCCTTTTATAGCGACTCTATTATGTCCTTAAAGCAGAGTTATCACGCTTTTTTTTTTTTTTGAAACAGGGTCTCACTTTATAGATCAGACTGGCCCTGAGCTCACTATGTAGACCAGGCAAACCTTGAACTCAGCAATCCTCCTGCCTCTGCCTCCTGAGTGCTGGGATTACAGGCATGAGCCACCATGCCCAGCATTGTGGTTACTGGGGATCGAACTCAGGATCTTGCGCTTACAAGGCAAGCACCGGAACCAGAGCTAAATCCCCGGTCTCCCTGCTTTTCACTGTGTTTTTATATTATTTTATTTTACCTTATTTCACTCAGTTTCTTGAGACAGTTTAATTAGTGCGTGCAATGAAATAAAGAAGCACGAAGACCTAATTTTTTTCCTTAGGTGCCAGTGATCTAACCTAGGGCCCCACACTTCACCTACTAAGCAAACCCCCTATCTCTGAGCTACCCCAGCTTTTTGTTTTTAGAACGGACCTTGGTATGTTGCACAGAATGACCCTGAACTCCTGGGCTCCAGTATTTCTGATTAAATGTTCAAATGTCATATGCGCACACATTTGTTTTCATTTGTGCATACAAATTATTGAAAACACTGCTTAACATTTAAGTGCCCTTTAGATTATTAAGGGATACTTCTCAAATTCAATTTCTACTGCGTTCAGTATACCTGATTCGTACAAAGAAATGTTAAAATAGCATAGCATTCAGCTGTGTAACCTTGGACAAATCAGACAGGTGCTCTGAACCTCAGTTTCCTTCTGTGAGAAAAACTATTTCATCTCGGGGTTGCTGTATGCGAAGAACTTTATAGCCTAGTGACAGTGCAAGGATAGTACCTGGCCCAAGGAAGCCGGACGCGTGGTGCGGCTGGGCGCTCGCAGGGGAAACCAATACCTCGCTATGTAGTTTTTTTCATAGGAGCATTTCCGCCCGCCAATTTCCCCTTCTGGGCGTGCGGCGGCCAGCGCCCGCCAGCACCTTCAGCGGCCGCCCGCGGATGCCAACTCTAGCGCGGCACAAGTTTTTCGGGTCAGCCCTAAACTGAGGCCACCTGACACAACAGAACTCCAGTCCACTCCTGGCTCCCGCCTGTCCTGGCGGACTTGCCTCCGTACAGGAGGCCGCCTCACCTCCGAATGCGACTGTTTGAATTCTGGCGCCACTCGTGAGCCACGTAGGGCAGACTCCCTTGCCAGATTCAAGCAACGGAGCGCTGCGCAGCGCACCAACAATAGCGCGCTACGATGACGGACAGGCACGCGGTGGGCGTGCGGTGTACGCACCACGCCCCGGGACGGCCCCCGAAGAAAAGAGACGCCGCGCGCACTTCCGCTCTTGCGCGGCAGGAAACGGCCACGCCCCTATCCTCTCATGCTTCCAATAAGGGAGTGAGGGCGGGGCGGCCTCGTTCTGACTCCCGAGATGCTATATAGGGAACCGCAAAGAGAACCCGACTTCCTTTACAACGGGCGCTGCGCTAAACGTTGTGTTTCGTATGTGAGTGGGTATTTGGTAGCTGGTTTTCGAGAGGGAAACGGCGGCTCAGGAGAAAGATTCTGCCTCAGGGCTGTGGTCTTGGAAATTTGAGCCCAGAGTGCTGTTGAGAGGTTGCCCTGGGGAACCCCTTCAAGGACAAAGGACTTGAACCGTTGAGAGCTCGCTTAGAGCGCCGCTTGGGGCTGGCGTTGCTGTCTGGCTGGAGGCAGGAAAGCTACGTTTAGCGATTTTGCGTGGGAGGTTATTCTAGAGCAATAAGCATTTGCTAACGCAAAAAATGAAATTTTCCTGTCGGCAGATTGTTTCAACAAGGTCAGCTCGGACTCTGGGATTCGGAGTTGTTTTATCCTCGATCGACGTTATGTGTACAATTCGGATTAACAAATGGGGAAGGTTTGGGGCCGAAAAACTAAACGTTGTGTTCTGCAATGTTTAATTTCAAATACAGCTTTCCCGAAGGAACCATGTCGCCGTTCTTCAAAGCTATGGTAGAGAGCATACGTGCGCATTCCAAGGTAAAAACTATGAAACCGTGGTTTTCGGGTTTGGTTTGGTTTTTGTTTTTGTTTTTGTTTTTGTTTTGAGACAGAGTCTCCCTTTGTAGTTCAGGATAGTCCTGAGGTCACTATGCAGTCAGTCAGGCCAGCCTCGAACTCACAGCAATCCTCGTTCGTGCCTCTGCCTCCCGAGTGCTGGGGTTTACAGGCATGAGCCACCACATCTAGCATTGTGGTGTGTGGCTACTGAGGATTGAACTCGGGACCCTGCTGTCAAGGCAGATGCTGAAACTAAAGAGCAAAATCCCCGGTCCTAAACCAAGTTTTTTCAAACTGAGGGGGTAAACATCCTTCGTGGGGTAAGGAAAAAAAAAACAGTGCATCATTTAAAATTTGCTTCCTTTTGCTAGTTGTATAAGAAAATTTCAAAGACTCTGCCAGTATCGTTAATGGAAAAAGACTTGCTCAGAACTTAATGGTTATATCGGGTATGTATTGGATCATCTGTTATGATTAAGCATGTATTTAAACAATGTAAACAAAATGAAAATTTTTGTCATTGTACAGTGTCTTCAGTGTTGATAAATAGTAATGAAGCTGCACATACAGTTGGCAGACTTTCATTTTCAGGTAGGCTGTGTGGCTTAAAACTTTTTGATGCAATACTTTTTTTTGTGGTGCTGGTGATAGAACCCGGGGTGTAAAGCATGATTGGTCTAATCAATGATGAGACTTATCCCGAAGCTGATTACCTGAAGAAAAACATGTACGGATTCGGCTTCTGAGATATGACCAGGAATTTGTAAATGAAATAATAAAACTTAGATTTTTTTTGATAGTTCTGTTCATAATAACTCCAAAGACTTAATCTTTTTCAGGCAATAGTATTGCAGTGTGCTCAAAGAGCTTGCTCCGAAGTGCCCAAGGTGGATCAATTTCTGTAAGTAAAGATTTTTTTTTTCTTAATTGTAATTAGCAACTACTACGTCCTGGGTCTTTTCTATGATGATCCTATCCCGAACCTGAATTTCTGTTGAAAAAATATACGGATCTGGCTTCTGAGATGGACCATTAAAAGAACAAAAATATTTTTTTCAACTGCTCTTTACAGTTTGTAGTTGGGCATGGTGTTGCATGCCTGAGCACTGCCAGCTTGCACTAATTTTAATGTTTTTCATTTTCTAGGGTTGGAACCATAATGGCTTTTTCTGTGGTTTGAAAGGCTGATGGATGAAAGTACCAGGAAAGGCATGCCTGAAGACCACTTGGAAAGTTGGGGTTGTAGTAATTTTTCTTTTGCTTGCTGTTGGAGAGCTGCTAAGCAAATGGTTCATTAGTACACCATGAGATAGTCTGGGTTTTTCAGAAATTATTGGCTTTTAGTTGATAAGCTTTGTGAAGAAATGCTGCAGTTCAGGGTTACCTGGATTGAGGTTAAACTTTAGTTATCCTGTCTTGGCTTCCCAGAGTTTTAGGAATTAGTAACATGCCTTTAATCACCTGTTAGGATTAAAAAATACAGAGTTCTAATTAAAAGTGAAGGCTTATACCAATTCAAGGGCAGTTTTTGGTGTTATACAACTGGCCTACTTTGTTCATTGATAAGCATTACTACTGCCTTGTTGAGTTAATATAAATTTTTGCATATCAATTGGATGTCCTGTTTTATTTAATATATGTGCAATAAATGTATGTAACTGTTTATATTACCTGAAATTGTCTCCCTGATGTGCAGTTACACTGTATTCCTAAGCACTCATTAATCTGCCTTATTCTTTCACCTTTATGAGAGAGATGTAGGTTCTGTCTTACTAGTAAGATTGTGGTATGCTTGTCTTTTGGCTAGAATTCACTCAACACAAAGTCTTCAGTTTCTATCTATGTTAAACATGGTAGTCACTGTTCATTTTCATTCTTAAATACTCTTGTCACCTTGGTCCATTCACCTATTGATGAACACCTACATTGGTGCCACTTTTACTCTGAATACTGGTGCCAAAAGCATGCATGTGTAAGTATCTGAAATGACTGACCAGACAAGGTAGGGTGGTATGGCCATAGACATAACAAACTTCAATTCTTTTCTCCCTATACATTCTCAGTAGTTTGGTTCTGTTTCTAATTTTGGGAGGCAATATCAGTTCTTCCACTTGTTGCTAACACTTGATGTCTTTTTGGTAATGGGCTAATTGAAATGCTACTTCAAATGACTGGTACCAGCCAAGAGGTTAGCTCAGTGGTTCCGGCGCCTGCCTCGCAAGCGCAAGGTCCTGAGTTCAATCCCCGGTAACCACATACAATGCTGGGCGTGGAGACTCGCGCCCACCAGCAATCAGCACCACATACCACAGTGCCAGGTGTGGTGGCTCACACCTGTCATCCCAGCACTCGGGAGGCAGAGAAAGGAGGATTGCTGAGTTCGTGGCGGCTTGCCTGGGCTACAAAGTGAGCTCAGGGCCAGCCTGAACTGCAGAGCAAGACCCTGTCTCAAAAAAAAAAAAAAATGACTGGTACCTTTTAGGCATACATAAATATGTGCCTATACATGGTATATCCCACCTCTACTAGCCCCCACTTAAATCCCCTCTCCATATATGCAAAACCTTTGTGTTTTTTCCTCCTATTTTCACTTGTCCTTTTTTCCCTGTCTCCCCCTTGTGTCCATTCCCATATGAACATTTTTCTCCTAGTTCTCAGTATTTATTAGCCATTTTTATCACTTCCATTTCTGATTTCTAACACTAGAGAAACTGGGTTTAAATGTGTCATATTTTTCACCTACTAACTACAGTGTCAAGGTACATCTGTTTACCTAGAAATGTGTCATTTATTTACATTAGTTCTGCATTGTATAAAAATAATATGTTCTTATCACTAGTTAATCAGCCTTCAGCCTTTGGGCCGTTTCCAAGATTTACCTATTAACAAAGTGGTGCTATAAAAAGTGTCCATGTAATTCTTTTGGGAATATGCCAAGAAGAGGAACAACTGGGTCAAATGGAATTCCAAAGCCCACTCAGTTTCTTGGTTGATTTCTTGATTGCTGCTATTCTTTCAGGAGTGAGACACAATATCAGCATTGCTTTAATTTATATTTCACAAATGACCAGTAATGAATACCTTCATATAGTTGCTGTTCCTGTTTTATCTGAGAAGGGTAGTTTCATTTCAGATGTCCATTTTGGATTACATTTGGGAAGTCTGGCTGGGCATGATGGCTCACGCCTATAATCCCAGCAGTTGGAATTGCTGAGTTCCAGGTTTGCCTGGGCTGCATAGTGAGCTCAGGGCCACCTGAACTACAAAGTGAGACCTTGTCTTGGAAGAAAAAAATTTGGGAGGCCTGATTTTTTTTTTAGTTCTTAATATATTCTAAATAGGCCTTTGATAAATACTAGTAAAAATTTATTCCCTTCCTGTGGGTTGTTTCTTCACTGTTGGTTTCCTGGTTTTCCAAAGTTTTTTAACAAGATGAAGTCTTAGCTTTTGTTTCGTTTTTGTTTTTTTTTTTTTTTGAGACAGGGTCTCGCTTTGTAGTTCAGGCTGGCCCTGAGCTCACTATGTAGCCCAGGCAAGCCTCGAACTCAGCAATCCTCCTGTCTCTGCCTCCCGAGTGCTGGGATTACAGGCATGAGCCACCACGCCTGGCTTGTTTCGTTTTTTTGAAACCAGATCTCATTAGTTAAGGCTAGGCTTGAACAGTGTGCCCCAAACTGGGTAATCCTCGTACCTTAGCACTCCCAAGTGCTGGGATTCCAGGTCAGTGCTACCACACCTGGCTAGTTGATTCTTAGTAATATTTCTGATGCTGTCTGGATTTTGTTCATGAAGTTGCCTGTGTCCTATACTATCCTCTATTCCAGCATATTTAATGTTTTCATTTTAATATTTAGATCTCTTAATCCATTGTGATTTTAGATTAGTTCGTGAAGAATGATACAGATCTAGTTTCAATCTTTGTATGTGAAAGGCCAGTTTTTTTCTAGCACTGTTCATTGAAGAGGTTATCTTCTAGTGAAGGTGTCTGGATCCTTGTCAAAGATTAGGTGGCTAGGACCAGAGATTTAGCTCAGTGGTTCCACCACCTGCCTTGGAAGCCCAAGGTCCCTGGTTCAATCCCCAGTAAACCATATACAACAATACTGGGCTTGGTAACTCATGCCCACCAGCAGTCAATACCACATACCACAACGCTGGGCCTGCTCGCTGATGTCTGTGATGCCAGCACTCAGGAGGCAAAGGCAGGATTGCTGAGTTAAAGGTTTGCCTGGGCTACACAGTGAACTCAGGGCCAGCCTGAACTGCAATGTGAGACCCTGTCCCAAAAAGAAAAGATTAGGTGGCTTAGTATCTTACCAGTTATTGTGCCATTTTTGTGGTAGCTCTAGTATAATTTCAGGTCAGATTGTGATCCCCCCCCTGCGTTTTGTTGCCCAGAACTCTGCTATTCTAGGTCTCTTGGTTCCAAATGAATTTTAAGATTTTTCTTTATAATTCTGGGAGGTACACTGTTCAATTTTTTTTTTTTTTTTTTTTTTTTTTTTTTTTTTTTTTTTTTTTTTTTTTGCTTTTTGAGACAGGGTCTCGCTTTGTAGTTCAGGCTGGCCCTGAGCTCACTGTGGTGCCCAGGCAAGCCTCTGCGAACTCAGCAATCCTCCTGTCTCTGCCTCCCGAGTGCTGGGATGACAGGCGTGAGCCACCACGTCCGGCATTGTGGTACGTGGTATTGATTGTTGGTGGGCGTGTCTCCACACCCAGCATTGTATGTGGTTACCGGGGATCGAACTCAGGACCTCGCACTTGGGAGGCAGGCACCGGAACCACTGAGCTAACCCTCCGGCCCACTGTTCAAATCTTAATTGGGATGACATTGATAGAATATCATGTCATCCATAAATAATGATAATTTAACTTCTTTCCTATCCCTACTCCTTTTATTTCTATTGTTTAACTGCTCTGGTTAGTGTTCCCAGACTGTAATGAAGAAGAATAGTAACAGTGGACATCTTGTCTTCCTTATTTTAGAGTAAAATCCGACCCATTATTTTGAGGTAGAGTGTTAAGTCGCAAGATTACATGAACTGGACTCAAATTTGTGATCCTGTCCAGTCTCCAGAGTGCTGAGATTGTAGGCATAACTGATTGCACTCTGTTTTAAGATGGGTTCTTGCTATGTTATTCTCATCTGCTAGTTACATGACTTAAATTTGTCTTTCATCTACTTCTACACAAGGTGTAGTTTCTTTTGCCTATAGGTAGCCAGTTTTCCTGATATTTAATTGAAGAAGCTTGCCCTTCTCCAGCATATGTTCTGTTGCCTTTTTGAAAAATCAGAATGCAGATAACATTGCAAATATGTTGTCTCTAGCTTTGGTATGGTGCATATTATACCTTCAGTTTAGTTTTTTTTTGCCGTTTAGAGTCCTGTGGTTCCAACGGTAGCAAAACAAGGGGTATTCCTTATATCTTATCAAGGCTACTTGGGGTGGGTACATTCACATTCTTAATTCTAGTGCCCTTGATCCTACTATTGCAGTGTGAATTATGGTCACCACTTTAGGCCAGCTAGTTCTGAAAAATTCTCAACTGTGACCATGTGGGGGAGGGGATCTGTATACAACCTGTAACAATTTCATCTATCTAAGAGCAAGTTGCTTATTTGTATGTGGGTGGGTGTTTTTTTAGCTCAGGCTGGTCCTGAGCTCACTGTAGCCCAGGCAAGCATCAAACTGGGCAATCCTCATGCCTCTCCTGAGTGCTGGGATTACAGGTGTGAGTCACCACACCCAGCATTGTAGTGTTGTGGTACTGAGTGCTGATAGGCATGAGTTACCTCACCCCGTATTGTTGTATATGGTTCCTGGAATTAAACTAAGGACCTTGGGCTTGCTAGGCAGGTGGTGGAACCACTAAGCTAAATCTCTGGCCCAAGTTATTTAATTTCTATACAGAGAATCATAGGCAGGACACTTGGCCTAGCATAAACAAGGCCCTGGGTTCAACCTCCAACATAAATGAATAACTCAAGGGTGCTAAGAGTTGGTGACTTGTATAATAGGTATGTACAGTATAGTATAGAAGCTTGAAGTGTGTAAGCTGAGATGTTTGAGGAGAGTTGGTCACATAACTGGGTTTCCAAGTTGCATGGGGCTTTTTTTTTTTTTTTTTTTTTTTTTTTTTTTTTTTTTTTTTTTTTTTTTTTTTTTTTTTTTTTTTTTTTGCCACAGTGCTGGTGATTGGGTTCGGGACCTTGGGCTTGCCTGGCAGGCACATGGCACCACTGAGCTACATTCCTGGACCAAATGCTTTTATGGCTTGCTTTATAAGAAAGTCATTACTCAAATGGGCTGAACTGAGCATGGGATGCATGCCTTTGAAATCTCAGCACTCAGTTCAAGGCCAGCCTAGACTCTACATAGTTTGAGGCCACCCTAAGTACATGGCAAGACCCTGCCTCAGAAAATAAATAAAGTATTGTCCAACCTCTTGGTTTGCGTGGACTATGCTGTCAGTAATCATGCCATGTCACAAGTATGTAATATGTAGCATACACTAGATTCAATTGGTTAGGGATGGTAGTTGGCACTACACTGTCCCCTCCTGTACATGTTAGAATTATCCATGCTGGAACACATTTAAGTCATGAGAAATCCTAAAACCCACACTGAAACTTACAATTTTATGGGTCTACATTATTAGTTCTAGATCCACATGTAGCCCTTGACATAAATTTAACTCACCTGCAAATGAGAATATATTAAAATGCCAAATAAAAGAATAAGAAAATAATTATTAAATTATTTCTGGCTTCTGTTTCTACCATTCCCTTGAAATGTTCTCATTAGGGTCAACTTTGACTTCTCTGTTGCTAATATTTGTCTTAATCACATATATCCTCTCAGTATTGGTGTTGCTAAGCATTCCTCCTGCTTGAAAGTGCTCTTTATATTTCTATAACAATATAATTCTGTTTTTATAAATCCATGGTTTCTTAAAATAGTTAAAATATATTTAAATTTATAAGGAAACAAAAATCTGTATCATCATCAAAAAATTAGCTCCTCTAAACATTTTTTTATTCTTTATAAAAAGCACTTCATTTTGTATAAATTTTTATTGCTTATATAAATTCAAAGAACATGGAAATGTAAAAACATTAAAAATTAAAAACAAGAATAAGAAGCATGAAAGTGGGACACTGGCTCAAAAGTGTTCAGGCATTGAACCAAATATCTAAAAGGTACCTTCTAGACAGGTGCATTTGCGGACTGCCATACAGGAGTCAGGCAGAAATGCTTCATCTGGGTTCAGGACCAGCCTGTGCCATAGCAAGACCCAGCCACTTTAAAAACTACTGACAGGGCTGGGCCGGAGGGTTAGCTCAGTGGTTCCGGCGCCTGCCTCACAAGCGCAAGGTCCTGAGTTCGATCCCCGGTAACCACCTACAATGCTGGGCGTGGAGACTCACGCCCACCAGCCATCAATATCACATACCACAGTGCTGGGCGACATCCCAGCACTCGGGAGGCAGAAACAGGAGGATTGCTGAGTTCGAGGTTTGCCTGGGCTACATAGTGAGCGCAGAGCCAGCCTGAACTACAAAGTAAGACCCTGTCTCCAAAAAAAAAAAAAAAAAAAAACTACGGACAGGGCTGGCGATATGGCTCAGTGGTTCCAAGGTCTGCCTTGCAATCGCAAGGTCCTTAGTTCATCCTTGGTAATCACATACCACAATGTTAGGCATGTGGCCCACACCTGTAATCCCAGCACTTGGGAGGCAGAGACAGGAGGATTGCCGTGACTTCAAGGCTTGCCTGGGCTTCAGAGGGAGCTCAGGGCCAGTCTGAACTACAAAGTGAGACCCTGTCTCAAAAAAAAAGACATGATACACACACATGTCTGTAATACCAACATTTAAATGCAGGAATTCAAGGGCAGTCGGAATCAATGAAGCCATTTCTCTAATTTAGGTTTATTTTTACCAGGGTCTTACTATGTGGTTCACCCTGGCTTTGAACTCATTTTGTATCATGGCAATCCTGCTTCAGCCTCCCATGTGCTGGGACTATAAATATTTACCAGCATACCTCGTTTACATACAGAATTTATCCTAGTTTGGTAGCACATCCCTGTGATTCTGGCTGAGGCAGAATTGTCATGAGTTCAAGACTAGCCTGGTGTATATAGTAAGGACCTGACTCGGAAAAAAAAAAAAATCTAAGTCTTAGAACCTAAAAGCAAAGACCTATTTTTTAATTAATTTGTTTAATTTAATTTAATTTAAAATTAATTTATTTAATTTGTTCTAGGTACATCTCAAGGTACCTAGAACAAAACAACACTACATTGTACAATAAACGGTAGACTTAATTGTGGAGGTCTCAAAAAACTTGAAGAGGAAAATGCCTTTACCCTTTTGTCAAAGCTGGAGAAGAATTCAAAAACAGTGTTGTAAAATAGCTTTGGAGTCCTTTGACCTCTTTATTCAGTTCCTTCTGTTTTCATTCCCTTGTCTCCCAGTGGATCTTTTTATATGTCACATTTACTAAGTTAATACCCAAATTAATACTGTGCATTCTTTTTATGCCTTATACTGTGCTAGTTGTTGAGGTCAGAGTCCCACACTTCTTTTATTCTGTTTATGTCAATAGTAGGACAAGATAAGAAAATTAAGGACAATTGAAATACAAAACGAGAAATACTTTCTATTAGAAAGGATTAAACAAATTTGAGTTGAGACCAGATGTGAAGCAGATGCAATTAGTTATAGGAAACATTGAGCAAGCATATTAAGATCTAGAGCTTGAAGGTGATAAATATGAGGGATTTGGGTACAAATAAAATGGACAGAGATGAAAGACAAGGATAAAATGTTAAGGGCCTAGCTGGGCAAAAGTTCCCTTGTTAAGGCTTATGGGTAAGTTAGAAATGTGAAAGGCTATTCTTATAATCACAATGTTTCGTAAAACTTGACATTTAGTAGGAAGACATGATCAGAAATTATTTTCCCTTGACTCCAGAGGGTATATACCTTAGTAAGTAAAGAGAATCAAGCCCAAAAATGCCCACTAAAATGAAACTATGCTGATCATGGTGGTACACGCCCCACACTCAGGAAGCTGAGGCTGGAGGATTACCTAGAGTTTGAAGCCAGCCTAGACTATAGTAAGACTTTGTCTCAGAAAACTGAAAAGCTCTACATTTTTTAATTAAATTGATCCACTAACTAAAACCCTTCAATATATACCTGAATGACATTTGAGCAAGCTTAAGAGACCTTGTTATCTTAATAAGATAGGTACTTTCCAGAACATCTGAAACTTTAGTAGAGAACTCGGTAGAGATGCCAAAGCTTTACAGGCCTATAGAAACTTGACTACTGTGTAGTAGATAGGGTTGGCTCAGACTGGATTTAGAAAAATTTACATGTCTGGCATTA
The DNA here is from genome assembly GCA_004025085.1 of Thryonomys swinderianus. Lineage (NCBI taxonomy): Eukaryota > Metazoa > Chordata > Mammalia > Rodentia > Thryonomyidae > Thryonomys > Thryonomys swinderianus. The sequence goes on along the minus strand of PVIC010001646.1, from coordinate 68,956 downwards.
GTAACTTTAGTCATAGCAATTCTTTATCCTCTTTGTTATACCAGGCCTCTAGATAAAATACACCTTTGGTGACAGTTTGGGCTGTGCTCCTTTCAACCAACAATCAGTCAAATAGCAGGAGAAACTTCCTAAATGCCTGAGCCACTGTGGCTCCAGCCCAGTACCTCAGACTCCACTGTTGCCTAGTTCTTCTCTCAACTGTTTTCTGGCCAGGCTTAAGGAGAGTAGATCACCTACCTTTTACTTTCTGCCATGTCATCCTGCCTTGGAGCCAGCCCAATGGACTGGAACTCAAACAAACAAAACTGTCTCCCTTGAAATTCGAGATGTTATGTATTTTGTCTCAACAAGGGAAGTAACAAAGACAATTGTATATTTTAGAGTACATTCCAGTACTCAGAAGCCTGAGGCAGGAGGATCCCGGTGAATTCAAGGCCAACCTGGTCTACATAGTGATGTCCAATGCAAACTACACAGCGAGACCCTGTCTCAAAAAAAATAAAATGTATGATTTTGTAAGTTTTTCTGAAGGTCTACACTCATGAAGCTATTAGTATAAGAAAGATAATGGGAGCCAGAGATTTAGCTCAGTGGTTGCAGTGGCTGCCTAGCAAGTGCAAGGTCCCTGGTTGCATCCCTGGTAACCACATACCACAATATCTGACGTGGTGACTCACTCCCACCAGTAAACAGTACTATATACCACAGTGCCAGGCATGGTAGCTCATGCTTGTAATCCCAGCACTCGGGAAGCATCGGCAGGAGCATTGCTGAGTTCAAGGCTTGCCTGGGCTACATAGAGAGCTCAGGTCCATCCTGAACTACAAAGTGAGACCCTGTCTCAAAGAAAGAAAGAATGAAAGAAAGGAAAGAAAATTCTTCACTCCCAAACATGCCCCCCCCCCGGTTTTGTTGTTGTTGTTGTTGTTGTTGTTGTTTTGAGACAGATCTCACTTTGTAGGTCAGGCTGGACCTGAACTCTATGGAACCCAGGCAAGCCTCAAACTCAGCACTCCTGCTGCCTCTGCCTCCCAAGTGCTGGGATTAGGCTTGTGCCATGATGCCCGGCATTCTGGTATACAGTACTGATTGCTGGTGGGTGTGAGTCACCACGCCCAGCATTGTGGTATGTGGTTACCAGAGATTGAACCAGGAACCTTGGGTTTGCTAGGCAGGTGCTGGAGCCACTGAGCTAAATCTCCAGCCCTTGTTTTTGTTTTTTAAAGTGGGAACCTTGTTGTGTTCACTAAGGTGACCTCAAACTCATGGGCTCAAATAAACTCCCACCTGAGCTTACCAAGTACCTGAGGCTACAAACATCCACCACGATGCCCATGAAGCAATACAGCAGTATGAGAACATGAAGGGAGATAGAAAAGGAAAGTGACTCCAGAACTGAGCCCTGTGGCTTTCTAGAACTCCAGATTTAGTTCAAGTTGTGAAAATTATTGTGTTCAGTGATGAAAATAAGAAAGCAGATATGTTATCAAGGCCAAGTAACTATATTTGAAACAAACCAAATAAAAAACCCAGAAAGCTTAGAGTGAAATAGAAAAAGACTAGGATGAGAACTGAGCAAATAAATTGCTTAGGATGGTGGAGCTGAAAAGTGTCATGAAATTTAATACACAGCATGTAAGTTGAAAGAATGGCTAATGACGATTTTGCAAAGTAATACAGTGATCTCTGGGTCATAATGACATGAAGACTTTAGGGAATGTACTAAGGTTTTCTGTCAGACATTGTGCAGAAAATGGAGCCAACCATAGACAAGTTACAAGTGTGCTTAGCAATGCTAAGGTGTCTGAAGAACATGAAGACTGACAATTTTAATGCAGCCAATCAACAAGCCTTTTTGTTATTCTGCTGAACTCAGCTTCCTAGAAGCAGAAACAAATGACTGAATTCATCCAAAATTAAGGATAAACTGTACAGAGGGAAGCCCAATGATGGGCCAAGAGTACTGAGGCACAGGTGCAAGTATTAGAATTAATAAACTTGCTTTTTTTATTTATTTGTTTTTGTAATACTGGGGATTGAACTCATGACCTTGAGCTTACAAGGCAGGCATGGTTCCACTAAGGTAAATCCTTGTCCCCTGTTTGTTTTTCAAGGCAGGGTCTTGCTATGTAATTCAGACTGAGTCTTGAAATCACTGTGTAGCCCAGGCCTTAGCCTCTTGAGAGCTGGGATTACAGGAGTACCACTATGCCCAGGTCACTATTGCAATTTTAAATATAGCTGGTAGGAGGGCTTTCCATAAGAAGGTGAGATTAAGCAAAGATTTGCAGAAAATGAATATAAGCCATGGCCCTGTCTGGGAAAAGGTATTTCTGTGGCAGTGATCTGGTAAGTGGCTGGTAAGGAAAGAGCTAACAGGGCACATGGACACATAAGGCCCCATGGATCCCTGAAAGTGTTTCACTCTGAGTGAATGGGAAACCACTGTGAAAAAAATACAGAAACTTCAAAGATGACTCATACATCAAATATATGATTCCCAGGGCCCAGACTGTGACCTCTAAACACCATTTACTATTTACAGGTACTAGGGTTCACTGGAGAAATTATTGATTACAGATGTAAAGCCAGAAATGCTCAGGATAAACTTGCTGTGGTTGCAGACCTAAGACAACAAACTACTAGGAGTGTGTTAAAAGGATTAAAGAGCTAGCTTGAGTCTCCCATGGTCTCAAAGTGGAAAGTTTAGCTCAGCACAGTGGCATACTCCTGTAATTTCAGCACTCAGAAGACTGAGGCAGGAGGATGGCTATGGGTTTGAGGTCAGCTGGGCCACCTAGCAAGACCCTGTCCCCCCAAAAAAATGAAAAACAAAAAATGGAAAATTTGACTATTATTAAGAATCATTACTGTTTCCATGGATACACCTGGAGGACATGCTAATGAGTGAAATCAATAGATTACAGATAGGCAAATACTGGATCTTCTCCTTGATATGAGCACCTGTAGATTCAAATGAGCTCTAGAAAAGTATGACAGTCTTTGTAGAATGGGAAATTTCCAAAGGAAATTTGGTGTGGGGATGTAATGAGGGGAAGGAATAAATATGATTCTGAAAGAAAATAAAAAAGCATGTGTATAGGGGGTGGGGAGGTGTGAGTGGGTGGGGATATGGGTAAAAATGAGAATTGACTGTGTCATATAGTGGTACAAATTCCCCAATGTTATTGTGATTGTGAGATATATATAAATTGTACCAATAAAGAATTCAATTAAAAAAAGAATCATAACTGCAATAAATTAAAATATGTAAACTATGTTCTATATCCATCACTCCCAAAAAATGTCCTCTTAAAGGGCCTTGAGATATCTCCAAATTGAGATAGTGAATAAGCAGTTAGAGAAGTTTAAAGTTGAAGGCCAGCCTGGTCTACACAGTAAGACCCTTTCTCAAAGAATAGGGGGGGATTTAGCTTAGTGGTTCCAGCGCCTGCCTAGCAAGCACAAGGTCTCTGGTTCTATCCCCGGTAACCACATACAACAATACCAGGTGTGATTCCCACCCACCAGCAGTCAGTACCACATATCACAATGCTGGGTGTGGTGGCTCATGCCTGTCATTCCAACACTTGGGAAGGAGAGGCAGGAGGATTGCTGAGTTTGAGGCTTGCCTGAGCTACATAGTGAGCTCAGGGCCAGCCTGAACTACAAAGCAAGACCCTGTCTCAGAAAAAAAAGATCCAAGGGGGAAACAACCAGATAAATGAGTACTTAGAAATTGAGAGACTAGAAATATTACCAAGATCCAATGTGTTCTTTGTAATACTGTATCCTTTGTAAATATTGAGCTAGGGTGGGGGGGGAATACAGCATTTGTCTAGCATGCAGGACTCATGCTCTCTGGCATGTGCTGCCACACTCATCAAAACATTCCACTTCATAGTCCAATAGATCTCTCTTTTTTTTTTTTTTTTTTGAGACAGGGTCTTGCTTTGTAGTTCAAGCTGGCCCTCAGCTCCCTATGTAGCCCAGGCAAGCCTCGAACTCAGCAATCCTCCTGCCTCTGCCTCCCGAGTGCTGGGATGACAGGCGTGAGCTACCAGGCCTGGCACTTGTGGTATGTGGTATTGATTGCTGGTGGGCATGAGTCTCCACGCCCAGCATTGTATGTGGTTACTGGGGATCCAACTCAGGATCTTGCGCTTGCGAGGCAGGCGCCAGAACCACTGAGCTAACCCTCCAGCCCCTCCAATAGATCTCTTAATAAAATGCCACTTCTTCCGCCCATAGGGTGGGCACACACCTGTAATCCAGCACTTGAGGCCAGCCCAGGTTACACAGCAAGTTCAAACCAGCCTGAACTATATAGTGAGACCTTGTCTCAAAAACCAAAACAGAAACCACAATAAAATGCCATTTCTACCTTAAGAGGCTTTTATCTGCATAAAGCATAAGGCAAGTCAGAATGTCTTTATACTTAAGTGCCTTAGCTCTTAGTTCAGTGGTAATATGAGTAATTGATCTAGTGGCTCCTTCATGGTCAGAACCCAGGTTTCTATTTCACCTTTCCAACATCCCCAGTCTACACATTGTGCCCTCGGGATGACTTCTGTCATGGTTATGGAACAGTCGCAGTTCTAGATGTCATATCCAGACGCAATGTCAGCGAGAGGAAGGGGGGAATATGTTGCATCCGTCCAGGCTGGGGATTTAGCTCCATGGTTCCAGTATCTGCCTAGCGAGTGCAAGGTCCCAAAATTGATCTCTGGTAACCACATACTACAATGCTGGGCATGGTGGTTCATGCCTGTAATCCCAGCACTTGGGAAGCATAGGCTGGAGGATTGCTGAGTTACAGGCTTTCCCAGGCTACATAGTGAGTTCAGGGTCAGCCTGAACTATAAAGCAAGACCCTCTCTCAAAAAAAAAAAAAAAAGTATCTGTCCTAAGATACTGTCTTCATTCTTTGTAATAATGTCACACATCTGCAAAATGTCTGATCAGTCTTCCCAAAAATTTCTTCTTGGATAAATCTAGCAAGCAAAATTCTAGGAAGCTAAATAAGCAGTAATTTTAAAATATTTGATTTATCACTTCAGCTTTTGTAGCATCTTTGGAAGGTGAGTTTTTCAAAAATATATTAAGTGTTTTTATCAACTAGTAATACCAGTAGTATTATCTGTCTTTTTCTTTCTATATAGTCATATCTCAAGAAGTATGATATGCTCAAATACTACATTTATCTTTTTGATGATTTATGATTAATATTAAACTTAGAAATTAAACTTAGATTAATATTAAACTTAGAAAGTCCAAATATAAGAAACTGTCTCCCGGGGGCAGAGATTTAGCTCATTGGTTCCAGCACCTGCCTAGCAAGCACAAAGTCCTGAGTTTGATCCCTGGTAACCACATACAACAATATCAGGCATGGTGGCTCACACATGTAATCCTAGCACTCGTGAGGCAGAGGCAGGAGGATTGCTGAGTTCAGGTTTGCCTGGGCTACATAGTGAGCTCAGGGCCAGCCTGAACTACAAAAAAGTCTCCTCTGCAGCTTTCTATCTGCATTTTTCAATTATTTATTTATGAGACAAATATCTCACTCTGTTGTCCAAGCTGGTTTCAAACTCCTGGCCTCAAGCAATCCTCTTCCCTTAGCTTCTCAGGTAACTGGGACTATCCTTCATCATGTATTATACTACCAGGGCCAGACCTTTTTCTTTTTTTAAACCACTCCTGGCTTAGGCCTCATTTACCTATAACTTCCTTATCTACCCTAATCCCAAGTTTATAAGTGGCCCTCTCATGTCATTTCCCCAACTTCCTCATCCTGCTGTCTTTCTTCTGCAACTGCCAGGCGTAGTGCTCGCTATGGATCAGTCTAACCACTGGCCATTGCCAGCATCACCTATGTCTCAGCCTTGTTGCAAAAATCTTACAGCAGAGCTGACTTAAATCACCACCAACTTATCCTCTCCAACATAGTCAACCCTCAGTGCTACAAGGCAGCCAGTCTGAGATTTTTTCAATCTCAGACTTCCTTTCTCCTTCCTCTCTTCCTTAACTCCTCCCAATCCATCTCAACTCTCACATAACTCCAGAGGATTATATACCTTCTCTTCGTGGGGAATTTGAAGTCTTTGAATGACACAGTTTCTTTACACTGGTCATTATACACTGTTCTTTATCTCCCTCACTGCACTGGAATGGTGCCTCTCCTCTGGTGAAAGACAAATTCTTCTTCCAGTGCTTCAATCACCTTCTTCACCCATTGGACAAGTATTACCCTGGAGCTCCAGTGGCTCTATAGGGTAGTGCACAGTAGCCCATGATTTACCATGTTTGTTATGGTTGGTTTATATTGCCTTCAAGAAAGAAACATTCCTGCCTTAATGCTGGGTATTGTGGCTCATTCCTGTAATCTCAGCACTCAGAAGGCAGGAGGACTGCTGTGAGTTCGAGGCTAGCCTGTGCTACATAGTGAGCTCAGGGCCAACCTGAACTACAAAGTGAGATACTATCTCAACAAAACAAAACAAAGTTATATTGCTGCCTTAACACTCAATACTACAGGCTGTACCCTCACTTGGAATAGGATTGTTGCAGTGTAATTAGTTAAAATAAGGCCACACTGGAACAGTGGGAGTGTCTGACCAGGAACACTTTTGTCCTTATCAACAGATGGTCATGCAAAGGCAAACATAAGAAGAATGTCATGGACAGTAAAGTAAAAGATGAGAGTTATGCAACTGCTATGAAGAAATGGTAAGATTCCCAAAAGCCACCAGAAGCTAGGAAGAGGAAAGGAAGGTTTCAGAGAAAGTATGGCTTTACCAACCATGATATCAAACTTGAAGCTTCCAGGTCTATGAGATAATAAACTACTGTTGTTTTACATCATTCAGGTTTTGTATTTTGTTATAGGAGCTGTAGGAAAGTAATACATTCTTATAGACACAAAACAGTAAACAAAAAGCTAGGTGTCATGGCACACGCCTGTACTTTAGCACTTTAGGGTCTGAGTTAGGAGGACCGTCACAAATTTAAGGCCAAACTGGGTTACATAGCAAAACTCTGTCTCAAAATTTAAAAAAAAAACAACTATACAAAACAAAGATCTCTGCTCTTATTTATGGTGTTTATTTGCACCTCTAAATACCTTCATATTCTATAGATAATCTGTTCTTTCTCTTCTATCTTAGCTGGTCTCTGTTGTCTATCTTATCCCAATTTTAGGTGTCACATATCTGCTGACACAAAAATTAAAAATCCCTAATCAGCCAAACTCAGTGGTGCAGCCTGTAGTCCAATACTTAGGAGCTGAGGCAAGTGGATCACTGAGAGTTCTAGGTCTGCCTGGGGTACCTAGCAAGATGTTGTCTTAAAAAAAAAAAAAAAAGACAAATCCCTTATCTTTGGATTCTCTTATAGTTCACAGATTATCCCTTGTTCTTCTTTTACAGTTACATTTCCTGAAAGTGTTGTCTAACACTTGTCTTCATGTGCTGACCTGTTATAGCCCCTGCATCCTCGTTTTTGCCTCTGCCACTCCACTGAATTTGCTCTTGCTAAACAGATGACCTACTGTCCTCGAATCCAACAGAACTTTGCTTGACTTCTCAGCAACACCAGGCCATGTTTGTCACTTCTTCAAATGTCCTCTTCCTTTAGAATGGATAACAACATCCTTTCCTATGTTTTGTCAATCTCTGCTCTTATTTATGGTGTTTACTTGCACCTCTAAATACCTTCATATTCTATAGATAATCTGTTTTCTCACTGTTCCTTCTCAGACACTGTTTCTTTTTTGAGATGAGGTCTTGCTATGTACCCAGACAAGCCTTGAATTTGCAATCTTCCTGCCTCGCCCTCACATGTGCTAAGATTATAGGGGTGTACTATGTCCAGCCCTCTTAGATTCTTTTGAAGTTACATATTCTACATAAATGTGGATTATACTTCAGATTCTGTTCCGGTACTTTTCAATTTTTACTCTTTTTCTTAAGCAATTTCTTTTGTTTCTATGGATTTAGTCATATAAATTTTAATTATTTACAAATTGAAACCTTTGGTTCATATCTTTTTCCAGAGATTAAGATTTATGTATCCTGGGCCAGGGATTTAGCTCAGTGGTTCCAGCATGCCTTGCAAGTGCAAGGTCCCTGCTTGGTGATCCCCGGTAACCACATACCACAATCCCAGGCCTGTTGGCTCATGGCTGTAATTCCCACACTCAGGAGGCAGAGACAGAAGGATCACTGTGAGTTCAAGGCTTGCCTGGGCTACATAGTGAGCTGAGGGCCAGCCTGAACTGCAAAGTGAGACCCTGTCCCACAAAAAAAAAATTAAAAAGAATAGCTTAAGAAAATGATGGAGAGCCAGGAATATGGCTCATTGGTGCCATGTTTTCTTAGCAAGCCCAAGGTCCTGAGTTCAATCCCTGGTACCACAAAAAAAAAAAAAAAAAAAAAAAAAAAAAAAAAAAAAAAAAAAAAAAAAAAAAAAAAAAAAAAAAAAGCTGGAAACCATGAATGTCCACATAGGAAAAAAAATAGAATCCATGAAACATATTCAAACAGATATCCAGGAGATTAAAAATTCCATTGAAGGGCCGGAGGGTTAGCTCAGTGGTTCCGGAGCCTGCCTTGCAAGCTCAAGGACCTGAGTTCAATCCCGGTAACCACATATAATGCTGGGCGTGGAGACACGCCCACCAATAATCAACACTGCATACTACAATGCCAGACTGGTGGCTCACGCCTGTAATCCCAGCACTCGGGAGGCAGAGACAGGAGGATTGCTGAGTTCGTGGCGGCTTGCCTGGGTACCATAGTGAGCTCAGGTCCAGCCTGAACTACAAAGCGAGACCCTGTCTCAAAAAAAAAAAAAATCCATTGAAATTACACGCAGCAGAGTATGAGCCAATATGAAGACAGAATATCAGAAGTAGAAGGTGATCATGGTTAGCCATCAGGAAAAGGAAGATAGGAAGGCCGCCTGAAAAATCAGTCCAATAGCTGCTAGACAATGTAAAGAACAACATAAAATTGATCAATGAAAAAGCAGGAGCTAGCACAAATGACATTTTAAAAAAAACTTATTCACAGAAGTAATCGGAGAAAATTTCCCAAGCAGGGAAAAAGTATTTGACATACAGACAAGTGAGGCATATAGAACTCCAATTAGCCATGATTTTAAAATTCTACACCACGAAATATAACAGTCAAGATTCTAGAAATTCAATACAAGAACAGAATATTAAAAGCTGTTAAAGAAACAAATCACATATGAAGGAAAACCCATCAGAATCTCAGCCGTCATCTCAATACAAACGTTCAAGTGAAGGAGAGCTTGGAGTGAAGTATTTCACACCCCAAAATAAAACTAGATCCATCCCAGGCTGATGTACCCCACAAAAGTATCTTTCAAAAAAATTTTTTTCATGGCTCTGTTCGGTTTATTGCATGAATTGGGTTACACTAGTCCAAGTTAAAGCAGGTACCAAATATTTACATTATACAAACTGATGTTTTTAAACTTGTGACAAGGGAAAAAGGAACATTTTACTCATTGCAAGGAAATCCTCACTTAAACTTTCATGAGTCACAAGCACTAAAACACATAAACTTTCAACTGATGGTCCTTAGCCAGTCCAATATCTACCAATAACTCACATATGTTCTTGCCTAAGAGTCTGGAGCCTATCTTTCAAAACTGATGGAAAAATAAGATACTTTCTTGACAAAGAATCCCTGAAGAAATTCATGACCTGTTGGGAACTGCGGATGACCTACTTTGATTTACAACTCACTTGGATTTAAAAATGTGTGCCCTGCCCTTGGAATCAACTACTAGGATTATTGCCAATATCTGCCCCACCCTGCAGGATTTTAAACTACAAGGATTACTGCACTAGGATTATTGGTTTTAAGACTTACTTGGATTTAAGGATGTCTGCCCTTCCCTACAGGATCTTTGACTACAGAGATTACGGTGGATAACCACCCTGTTTTATGCAGGCTGCGACTTTGGGTGTGAAGGCTTTGTACCAAATAAAGGTGCAGCGAGTTTGGGGCATTGGCACTCTTTCTACTTAAGGAGTATTTGGCCTTTTGCTGCAGTTGTTCAGAGTAGTGGGAGTTGAGTCCAGGCTCAGCCTTTTTCCTCAAGGTTCCAATATTGTTTGTTGGTTGTTAATCTTTTTGCTGTGGGACTCAGGAGGGAGGACTGGAATTTGCCACGAGGTTTCTGGCAGTGTCCTCTTACCCTGGCTCCCACAATGACCACCAAACCAGCACTTCAAAATGTTCTGAAGGAAATATTAGATAAAAGACAATGAAGACAATTCCAAGAATCTCAATAAATGAGTCCACCAGGCAAAGCAAGTAATTAAACAGAAGAGAAAGAAAAGAAACAAACAACAGGAAAATAATAGGACAATAAGTCAATACATATCAGTTATAGCTACCAGTGGTCTCAAGTCACCAATCAAAAGAAAAAGATTGGCAGAATAGATCAAGAAACAAGGTCCAACAATATATACTGTGTACAGGAAACACATTTAACTCAAAAAGAAATTCAGAGACTGAAAATCAAAGCATGGAAAATAATACTGCATGAAACAGGAAACTGGAAAAAAGCAGAAGTAGCTATTCTATTTGCAGACAAAGTAGATTTCAAGCCAGATTGATTAAGAGAGACAAAGAAGGTCACTATAACCTTTTTTTTTTTTTGAGACATAGTCTTACTATGTAGTTCAGACTGGCTTGAGATCACTTTATAGCTTAGAACAGCCTCAAACACAGCAATCCTCCTGCCTCGGCCTTTTGAGTTCTGGCTTTGCAGGCATACAGAACCATGCCCAGCTGTCACTACATCCTTGTAAAGGAAACAATCCAAGAGGCAGAGATAATAATCAAATCAAATATATGCACTAAGTAAAAGTGTACCCAAATATATGCAACAAATATTAATGGATATGAAAAATCAAATAAACAGTAATACAATTGTAACAGAGGACCTCAATACCCATTATAGCAAATAGATAGATCAACTAGACCAAAAACTCAACAAAAAAGTACCAGGCTGGGGATTTAGCTCCATGGTGCTGCTGCCTGCCTTATAACTACAAGGTTGTAAGTTTGATCCCCAGCACCCACACCCATACCCACACACTTTTTAAATTTTGGGGCCAGGGATTTAATTCAGTGGTTTCAGTGCCTGCCTCACAAATGCAAGGTCCTGAGTTCTATCCCTGGTACAAAACAAAGCAACAACAGCAACAACAAAGCAAAGTAATATCAGAACTGAACCAAACTTAGGAACAAATTAACTAAGTAGGTGTCTAAAGAATGTTCCACCCTGTAACAGCAGTATACACATTCTTCTCAACTGCACATAAGACAGGTACCATAGACTATATACTAGCTTATAGAACTTGATTAAATAGATGCAAAGGACCTGAAATTATTTCATGCATATTGTCAGGCCATAGTACAATAAAATTGGAAATCAATGGCAAAAGAAACCACAAGAATATCGTAAATATGTTGAAATTAACACCCTCCTGAACAACCAATGAGTCACAGATGAAATTAAAGAAAAAATTATTAACTTCCACAATTAAATGATAATGCTGATACAACACACTGGAATTTATGGGACACACTAAAAGCAGTCCTACAAGGAAATTTTATAGTGATATATTCCCATATCAGAAAATATAGAGCCAGGTCAAATAAACAGCCTACTGTTGAACATCAAACTTCTAGAAAAAGAAGAGTAAGTGGAGCTCAATGTGCGTATTAGGGGGGAAATTATAAAATCTGAGCAGAAATTAGTGCAATTGAAACTTTAAAAAATACAAAGAATCTATGAACTAAAAAATTGGTACTTTGAGCCAGATGTGGTGGCTCATGCCTATAATCCCAGCACTCAGGAGGTAGAGTCAGGAGGATTGCTATGAGTTTAAGGTTTGCCTGGGCTACATAGTGAGCTCACAGCCAGCCTGAACTACAAAGTGAGACCCTGTCTCAAAAAAAAAAAAAATTTGCCTGTAATCCCAGCACTCGGGAGGCAGAGACAGGAGGATTGCTGAGTTCAAGGCTTGCCTGGGGTACATAGTGAGCTCAGGGCCAGCCTGAACTACATAGCGAGACCCTGTAAAAAAAAAAAAAAATTGGTTCTTTTAAAGACTAAATAAAATTGAGAAACCTTTAACCTTATGAAAAAAAAAAAGGAGAGAAAAGACTCAAATCCATACAATTAAGAATGAAAGGGCCGGAGGGTTAGCCCAGTGGTTCCGGCGCCTGCCTCGCAAGCGCAAGGACCTGAGTTCGATCCCCGGTAACCACATAGAATGCTGGGCATGGAGACACGCCCACCAACAGTCAACACCGCATGCCACAGTGCTGGACGTGGTGGCTCACGTCTGTAATCCCAGCACTTGGGAGGCAGAGGCAGGAGGATTGCTGAGTTCTCGGCGGCTTGCCTGGGCACCATAGTGAGCTCAGGGCCAGCCTGAACTACAAAGCGAGACCCTGTCTCAAAAAGCAAAAAAAAAAGAATGAAAAATGTGGGCTAGGACTGTAACTCAGCAGTACTACACCTACCTGGTAAGCATAAAGCTCTGAGTTTGATTCCTGGTATGAAAGAAAAAAGAATGAAAAGGGTGAAATCACAACAGATGTTACAAAATACAAAGATTATGAACATTTACTTCAAGAATCTGTATTTTGGGGCTGGAGATTTAGCTCAGTGGTTCTGGTGCCTGCCTCACAAGCACAAGGTCCTGAGTTTGATCCCGGTAACCACATACAATGCTGGGCGTGGTGTGACTCAGCCTACCAGCAATCAATACCACATAGCACAGTGCCAGGCGTGGTGGCTCACGCCTGTAATCCCAGGACTCAGGAGGCAGAGACAGGAGGATTGCTGAGTTCAAGGCTTGCCTGGACTACATAGTGAGCTCAGGGCCAGCCTGAACTACAAAGCGAGACCCTGTCTCAAAAAAAAAAAAAAAGAATCTGTATTTTATTAAGATGGAAAGCAGAGAGTGGACAGATTCCTAGATACATGCGAATTACCAAAGCTGAATAAAAAGATATAAAATTTCTAAATAACCAATATCAAGCAATGAAACTGAAGATGTAATTAAAACCTACCAACACCTGGCGTGATAACTCACACTTGTTATCCCAGCACTCAGGAGGCATAGGCAGAAGGATTGCCAAGAGTTTGAGGCTTGCCTCGACTACATAGTGAGTTCAGGACCAGTCTGAACTACAAAGGAAGACCCTGTCTCAAAAACATAGCAAAGAAAAACAAAACAAAACACACCTACTAACATAGAAAAGCCCAGGCCCTGATGGATTTGCTGCTGAAACCTACAAGAAATGTTAAGAAGACCTTTATGGTGTATGTCTAGGGGACCCCCCCCCCCCCCGCAAAACCCCACAAGGTCATTTCTGAGTCACTGAATCTAGAGTATGTGACCTTGGGATTGACATTTGATGCATTGCTAGGATCAGGGTCACTAGGATTAAGGTTATGAATGCTCCTCATGCTAAGTAATCTGGATAAGATATAAGAACTAGAAAGAGTTGTGGCTGTCCCTTGTTGCTTTAATTCCTTCTGCCTATCAGGAATTGTTTCTTCTCTGCAGTACCTGTCTGCCACGCCACCCTCCCTTGGAACCAGCTGGTTAAGTACTGAAATCTTTACAAACTGTGAACTAAATAAACCTTTCCTCCTCTAACTTTGGATGTTGGGTGCTGTGTCTCAGCAATGAGAAAAGTAAGTCAAAGACCTAATGAGATGGAGATGTAGCTCAGCAGTGCCATGCCTGCCTAGCAAGTGCAAGGTCTTCAGTTCAATTCCTAGTATGAAAGAAAGAAAACCCTAATGCTGAGTTTAATGAAACTGAAAATGAAGCAATACTCCCAATTTTTTTCCTGGAAGCAAGCATTACCCTTATAACAAAACCAGAGAAGGATCCAACCACAAAAGAGAACTATAGGCCAATCTCCCTAGTGAACATAGATGCAAAAATCTTTAATAAGATGCTGGCAAACAGAATGCAGCAAATCATCAAGAAGATTATATATCATGATCAAATAAGACTCATCCCAGGGATACAGGGATGGTTCAACATACACAAATCAATAAATGTAAGACATCATATTAATAAAGCCAAGGACAAAAACCATACAATCCTCTCAATAGATGCAGAAAAAGCACCTGACAAGGTCTAACATCCATTCATGATAAACTGGAATAGATGGTCTTTATCTCAGTCTGATAAAAGCCATCTATGGCAAACCAACAGCCAACATCATACTAAACAGACAAAAAATAAAAGCTTTTGCTCTAAATTCAGGAATACGACAAAGATGCCCACTATCACCACTCCTGTTCAGTATAGTTCTGGATACATTAGTCAGAGCAATTAAATAATAGAAAGAAATTTTAAAAACTAAGGCTAGGAAAAGAAAAGTTAAATTATCCTTATTTGCCTATGACATGAGACTCTACACAAGAGAAAATGGATCTTTAGTTCCTCAGTTTTTGTTTGTTTTTTCTTTTTGTTTTAATACTGGGGATTGAACCCAATGCCTTTGCATCCTTAGTCTTTTATTTTTGTTTTCAGTTGCTAAATTGCCCAGGCTTTTCTTGAACTAAAATCTTCTTGCCTTAGCCTCCTAGAGTGCTAGGATTATAGGTATGCATCATCATGTTAGGCTCCTCACACTTTCCTTTGAAGTCTTTCATATCTCCATCAATCACTATGTAAATATAAGAAGAAAAGAACTAGTCAATGGTGTGGCATTTTATTGGCAGTTAAAATAGGCATTCAGTACTCTAATTAATTTATATAAATACATGTCACGTGAGAATATTCTAGCTGTGCTTTTTTTGTGTTAGGTCAAGGGCCATAGTGTATCCACAAAAGGGAGTATTATTTTAGTAAAGAACTTTCCGCAAAGATTGGAAATCTTGACAGTGCCCAGCATCATATTCATTAGCCACATGTAGCTACTGAGCACTTCACATGTGACTAGTGTTACTGGGGAAGTGAATTTTTTATTTCATTCAATTTCAATTAGTTTAAATAGCCACATTTTGCTAATGGCTATGGTTTTGGTCAGTACAGTTCCAGACAAAAATAAGCAAAGGAAATATAAAAAACAAATGTTCCATGTGCATTGGGGTGCAGTGGTGTTTGACAATAATCCCAGCTCCTCAAGAGGCTGAATGGGAGGATCGCTGGAGCCCAGGGATTTGAGAAAACCTGGCAACACAATGAGAACTCAAAAACAATGATCTGTATATACAATGTACCAATAAAAATAAAATTAAAAAAAAACAAAGCAACAACCCCAACACACCAACATGTGAATTTGATTAAATGTAGTAAAGAACAAATGCAGAAAAGAACAAATGCAGAGTTTTACCTTGATCTCTCTTCCCTGGTCTGCATACAGCTTTGTTTCCCAACTGACAACCCTGCTAAATAAGTGATCTCAGGCCTGCTGCAGCCTCAGAACAGCCTTCTGTATATTGTAGGGTTTTGTTTGTTTTGGAGACAGGGTCTTACTTTGTAGTTCAGACTGACCTTGAACTCCCTGTGTAGCCCAGGTTAGCCTTGGACTCAGCAATTCTCCTGCCTCTACCTCCCAAGATGTGGCATTACAGGTGTGAGCCACCCAAATTTGGCATTGTGGTATGTGGTACCCTTGTGCTTGCAAGGCAGATGCTAGAACCACTGAGCTAAATCCCCGGCCCTGTTTGGTTTTTGAGACAAGGTCTTCCTATGCAGTTCAGGTTAGCCTGGAACTCACTATGGGCTTGGCTCCAGGAGAAAGCAATCCTCTTGCCTCAGCCTGCCGAGTCCAGAGATTACAGATCTGTACCACCACACCCAGCTTGCAGCAATTCTGTTTCATTGTTTCATTCCAGCCACCAGACCAGACGTGCCTGGCTTTCCAGACTGTGCTGTTTACTGTCCTGCTCATTCAGCTTGAAGGAGGCTATTAGTGACTCATAGTATCCTCCAACTCACCTTTTGTAGCATTCCATCCTTACCTTCTCCAGCTCATAAAAATTATTTCTATAGTAAACCCTTTATTCCATAGTACTTATAATGGTTCTGTTTCTCCATTTGATTCCTAGAGTCTGTTTCTCTACCATATTTCCCAAATCAGTAAAGGAGGCCAACCTTTATTTGTACTCTTACTCCTTATTTTCAGTTCATCACTAAGCCCTTGGCAAACTGTCAAAAATATACCCTGAGCAGGGGACAGAGGCACACACTTGTAATCCCCATGTTCTGGAACCCTGAAACAGGAGGATCTCAAGTGTGAGGGCAGCCTGGGCAGTCTTAGCAAGATCCTTTCTCAAAAGAAATTAAAAGGGGATTGGGAATATATAGCTCAGTGGCCAGGCCCTGGGTTCAACCCTTAATATTAAAACAAAACAAAACAAAACAATAACTGGATGTGGTGTTGCACACCTGTAATCTCAGCATTTAGGAGGCAGAGGCAGGAAGGATCACTGTGATTTCGAGGCCAGTCTGGACTACAAAGTGAGCTCAGGGCCAGTTTAGAACATACAGCAAGATTTTGTCTCAAAAAAAAAAATTGGGGCCGGATATTTAGCTTAGTGGTTCCGGTGCTTGCCTTGCCTACGCAAGGTACTGAGTTTGATCCCCGGTCACCACATACAATGCTGGGCATGGTGGCTCACGCCTGTAATCCCAGTACTCAGGAGGTAGAGACAGGAGAATTGCTGACTTCGAGGCTTGCCTGGGGTACATAGTGAGCTCAGGGCCAGCCTGAACTACAAAAACGAGATCGTGTCTCAAAAAAAAAAAAAAAATTGACAAGTCTTGAGAACTTTGGGTAGTTACTTTTGCTTTTTCTTTGTATGTTTGTTTTTTGATATTTTTGAGACAGGTCCTCACTATAAAGGGAAACTTGTTGCCAGCCTCCCAAGTACTGGGATTACAAGTATGTGCCACCATGTCCAGCCTAAAATTATCTTTGAAAAGAATTTTGGGTACATCATAATGAATATGTTCAATGAAAAAATTGTCACTATATTTACCTGTTTGTGTAATCAGTCATATAGAAAATTTGAATAGCCAGGCATGATAGCACATCTGTAGTTCCAGCACTCCAGCACTCAGGAGGATGAGGCAAAAGGATTGTCATAAGTTTGAGGATACCCTGGACTACAGAGTGAGTTCAAAGCTAGCCTAGATTACTGTTGTAAGATCCTGTCATTTAAAAAAAAAAATCAACAGATTTCTTGTGGGTCTTTTTTTTTTTGCATGTTTTTGTTCTTTGAGACCAGGTGAGTTCAAGTCCAGCCTAAACTGCATATAAGACCCTGACTCAAAAAAGCCAAAAAAAGCTGGGCATGGTGGCTCGCACCTGTAATCCCAGCACTCGGGAGGCAGAGGCAGGAGGATTGCTGAGTTCAAGACTTGCTTGGGCTACATAGTATGAGCTCAGGGCCAGCCTGAACTACAAAGCGAGACCCTGTCTCAAAAAAAAAAAAAAAAAAACAACAAAACAAAACAAAAAGCCAAAAAAAAAAGAGTAAACAGTGAATGTGAGTGTTGATTTCTTCTCATGCATGCTGGGAATAATATCCAAAATCCATATTATCAGTCTTGGTTGTTGTTTTATTGCTGTTTATGTGTACATGTGTGTGTATGTGTGTGTGAGAGAGACAGAGACAGAGACAGAGAGGGGGGGAGACTGAACCCAGGGCTTTCTTACTGACCTATTACCCCCCCAGCCTTTTATCTTCTTTATTAATTTTTGAGATCAGGTCTTGCTAAATTGATCAGGCCGAGTTCCATTGTGTAACCCTTCTGTTTAGAGTGCTAGGATTATAGGTCTGTACCACCACATCCAGCTTGCTGTCCCTTTTGATTGGGATGAGGGTCCATATGAAGGGAATAATGGGCTCTTTGCTGAAAGGGAAGTTAAAAGGAAAGGCCAGAGATTTAGCTCAGTGGTTCCAGCAACTGCCTTGCAAGTGCAAGGTCCCTAGTTTGACCCCTGGTAACCACATACAACAATACTGGGTGTGGTGACTTATGCCCACCAGCAATCAGTACCACATACCACAATGCTGGGTGTGATGGCTCATGTTTGAAATCCCAGCACTCGGGAGGGGGAGGCAGGAGGATTGCTAATTTTGAGACTTGCCTGGGCTACACAGTGAGCTCAACCTGAACTACAAAGTGAAACCCAGTCTCAAAAAAAAAAAAAAAAAAAAAAAGGAAAAAGATCCTCAGTGGCAAAAAAGAAATCTGTATAATTTCACACTGGAAAAGTAGAGGAGTTTGAACAGTTTTTAAAAATTGCTAAGTATTTAAGCTAGAAAAGGTACCAAAAATCATGGTTCAAGTTACCTCTGTTGCAGTGAGGGAAACAGAGACTGAATGGTGAGAGGATATGTCGGAGCCCACACTCTCCATTACTAGTAGGTCGGGATTAGAGTGTTGTTGGGATCTTGAGTTCTTATCCTTTGGTTTAATTCAGCAAATATTTGCTGAGCATTGGATCCTGTATTATATACTAAAGAGGATTCAAGGTCATACAGATATACTTATTATCTCCCTGTGCCAGTGCTTTCCATACACTTCTTTTTTTTTTTTTTTTTTTTGAGACAGGGTCTCGCTTTTGTAGTTCAGGCTGGCTCTAAACTCACTATGTAGCCCAGGCAAACTTCGAACTCAACAATCCTCCTGTCTCTGCCTCCCGAGTGCTGGGATTACAGGCATGAGCCACCACGCCCGGCATTGTGGTATGTGGTATTGATTGCTGGTGGGAGTGAGTCTCCACACCCAGCATTGTATGTGGTTACTGGGGATCGAACTCAGGATCCTGTGCTTGCGAGGCAGGCGCCGGAACCACTGAGCTAACTTTCCGGCCCTCCATACACTTCTTTTCATATACATTTCCACTTGTCTTTCATACAAAATTAATATAATAGTTCTGCTTTTACTTATTATTGGGATTCACCAAGTTTCAGTAGTAATAGTTTCTGGAGTCAAGATTGGAATAAGAGGATCTGAAGATCAAGAGGAAAATTACAGTATTATTTCCTTTGAAAAGGTGTCAAATGAACCCTGCTTATTACATGCCTGGAGACCCATTAGTTGAGAAGCTGAATCAGGAAAATGCTTGAGCCTAAAAATTGGGGACCAGCTTGGGCAACATAGTATAATCTCTATTTTATTTTATTTATTTTTTTGAGACAGGGTCTCGCTTTGTAGTTCAAGCTGGCCCTGAGCTCACTATGGAGCCCAGGCAAACCTCCAATTCAGCAATCCTACTGTCTCTGCCTCCCAGTGCTGGGATTACAGGCGTGAACCACCACGCCCGGCACTGTAGTATGTGGTATTGTATGTGGTTACCGGGAACGGACTCAGGCCCTTGTGAGGCAGGTGCGGGAACCACTGAGCTAAATCTCCGGCCATACAATCTCTATTTTAAAAAATAGCAGATGAAGATTACTCAGTTCTGCTCAGGCCATCACTCAGTCCTCTGTGTAGTTCCTTGGTGTGAACAAACATTAGAAATCCTAGATCTGTGGGGCTGGGATTTTACTCAGTGGTTCTGTTATCTGCTCAGCAAGTGCAAGGTCCCAAGTTCAATCCCTGGTACTGGAAAAAGAAGAAAGAGAAGAGATGAGAAGAGAAGAAAAAGGAAAAGAAAAGAAAAGGCAAGGCCAAAAAAAGGAAAAGAAAGAAAGAAAGAAAGAAAGAAAGAAAGAAAGAAAGAAAGAAAGAAAGAAAGAAAGAAAGAAAGAAAGAAAGAAAGAGAAAGAAGAAAGAAAGAAAGAAAGAAAGAGAAAGAAGAAAGAAAGAAAGAAAGAAAGAAAGAAAGAAAGAAAGAAAGAAAGAAAGAAAGAAAGAAAGAAAGAGAAAGAGAAAGAAAAAAGAATAAAAGAAAAACAACAAAACCTGAAGCTTGGCCAGGTGTTTAGCTCAGTGGCACTGTGCCTACCTGGCAAGTGCAAGGTTCAATCCCAGGTACTGGTAAAAGAATAAAAGTAAAGAAAGAAGAAAAAAAAATGTAAAGAAAAGAAAGAAAGAAAAATGCCAGAATTGAGAGAAAGCCAGCTGAAGCCCGGAAAGTGACTGCATTGAAACTGAGGAGACAGTAGAGCAGTTGTTAGGGATTTAGGCTTTTGTCCTATATGCAATGAGAATCAACCCAGGTTTTTTAGTATGTGTTGTTTTGTTTTCTTGGGGGAGTGCTGGGGTTGAATCTAGGGTTTTCTGTGGGGAAAGCATATGTTCTACCACTGAGCCAAAGAGCCAGATTCCTCATAAAGTGTTTTAAGCAAATGTTCTGTGGACTCTTATTGGCAATTGAGAAGGAAAGGGAAGGGGGGGGGGTGGTAAACTGAATGGATCAGGAAACTTGCAAGAGTGGGGAAACCAGAAGGCTAAATTTCACTGGTGTGCAGAGTAAATGGCAGTGCTTTTTGGAGAAGTTTCAACCTAGACATGGAGATATATTTGGGAGACAGAACTGACAGGACTTATTAACTGATGTAGCAGTGGAGAGAAGGAAGAGTGCTGGCTAACTACTTCTCCAGCTATACTGCTGGATGATTGGGTGACTTTCATGAGCTGGTAACTGACAGACTGGGGGCTGAACTGAATGTGCTGGCAAAAGCCTATAATCCCAGTACTCTGGGAGACTGAGGCAAGAGCCTCGGTCTGGGATATATATATATATTATATATATATATATAAAATATGTATATATAATTTATGTTTTATGGACCTCAAAACAAAAAGTTTTGAGGTCCATATAAATTATATATATGTATATGTATATGTAATTTATTTAGTCTTTTTTGGGACAGGATCTCACTGTGTAGTCCAGGCTAGACTTGAACTCACTATTAGCCCAGGCTGGCCTCAAGAGTGCTGGGATTAAAAGACTGCAGAAGGTAGCTCAGTGTGAAGATCCTGGGTACATTCTTCATTACCAGGGGTTGTGGTACTGTAAAGGGAATTAGGGACCATGATCAAGAGCTGCTTCTTCAAATGCTGATTTAGAGTGCCTGGAAGCCCAAATTAGGTTCAGGGCACTGTAGCGAAAGGTATATGAGGCCAAAGAAGAGGTAGAGATTTTCATTTGGGAGTTCTTGAAGAATTTGTTCCCCCAGATGAAGTTTTAAAAAAACTTCGTTAGGGGCCGGGAATTTAGCTCAGTAGTCCTGCATCTGTCTTGCAAGGGCAAGGTCGTGAGTTAGATCCCTGCGCAGGGTGTGTGTGTGTCCTGAAATCCCAGCACTTGGGGGAGGCTAAGGCAGAAGGATGGCCATGAATTTCAGCCCAGCATGGGCTCTACATGGTGAGTTCAAGGCCAACCTGGACCACAATAAAATCCTGTTAGAAAGAAGAAAGAAAAGAAAGAAAGAAAAGAAAAGAAAGAAAGAAAGAAAGAAAGAAAGAGAGAGAGAGAGAGAGAGAGAGAGAGAGAGAGAGAGAGAGAAAGAAAGAAAGAAAGAAAGAAAGAAAGAAAGAAAGAAAGAAAGAAAGAAAGAAAGAAAGAAAGAAAGAAAAGAAAGAAAGAAAGATTTAAGAGCCAGGTACAATGGCACACACTTGCAATCCCAGCATTTGAGAGGCCAACATGGGCTACATAGCCAAGACCTTGCCTCAAAAAACAAAGGAACAAAACAAAAAGCTTTGAGACGGAGAGAAGGGAGAGGGTGGGGGGAGGAAAGGGAAAGTAAAAAGAATTGAGGTATGTCATGTGTATGTACTAATTCCCCACTATGAAGGCCAGGGATGTAGTTATTATGCACTGCGAACAGGTATTAATTAAAATTAAAAAAAAAAACCTTTGGTAAAAAAAAAAACCTTTGGCTCTAAAAAAAAAAAAAAACCAAAAAACAAAAAACAGTGCGTGGCGTGGTGGTACATGCCTGTAATCCCAGCACTTAGGAGACTTGAGACAGGATAGCCAGGAGTTCAAAGCCAGCCTGGGATAGACACCCTGTATTTAAAAAACTAAACAAAACGAAAGGCTTATGCTAACCACCTATTCTTTCTCTTTTCCTTAACCTGCAATAATTTTCTATTAAGCACTTTCTTACATTTATATCATTGTCCACGACTTTCTCCTTGTGGACTAAAATTTTTAAAGCTGAGTTGTCACAGCGATGTGTTTGATATGAAGCAGTTTTAGGTATTGGAGAACCCAGTTCTTTATTAAACACCACAGTCTCTGCGCCAATATGGTTTAAGACACCTGTGAAAGCAATCTCATTTTATATGCTCATGATTTTGAGGAGTGCTTATTTAACTTTTCTTCGAGCAACTGATATACCATAGGATGGGGCTCATCTGGCGAACCAGTAATATCTTTAAAACAAGCTTCGTAAAATTTTTAAAATAAGCTTCGTAGCCTGGCGAGATGGTGAAAACCTGCAACCAGAGCCCCTCGGTAGGCTGAGTCAGGACTGATTGAGGACAGTGTGAGCAGTTTAGCCAGTCCTTGTCTAAAAAAGGCTGCGGTATCTAACTCAGTGGTAGTTGTGCCTAGCATGTTCAATCTCCAGTAGCGCTAAAAACAAAAAAAGCAAAAAACTTTTAATATAAGTACGTTATTTTCACTAGAGCTATGTTAAAATTAGTATCCACATCGCGTCTGAAATTCAAATGCCTTTGTCTTGTCATTCTTGTACCTGGTAAGCGGTTACAATGGAAATGTCGCTTCACATAAGATTTAGCTGCCAAGACTTTGAAGAGAAACACAAATATTTCCCTCACAGCTGTCCTCGTCACGCAGCTTTGTGCTGCTTCAAGTTGCTCAAACTGTGCCAGGAAGAGCCCTTAACTGCTTAAAAGGCCAGGGACAGAAACGGAGTATTGCACAACCCCTCACCGCCCGGCGGTTTCGCTTCCAAATCTGGCCTTCGTGTCATCCCGAGCGGGCGCCGCTCCCCGTTCCCCTCGGCGCGCCGGGGTTTCATCAGCGAGCGCGGCCGCCGCTCCCTTTGCCCTGCTGCTCGCGGGAGCCGAGCCGCGCGGGCGCGGGGTGCTGGGAAAGCCCATTGTCCGGCGGGAACCGGGACTCCCCGGGTGCCTCCCGCACCCGCGCCGCCGACTTGGTGGAGCAAAGGTCCGCGGGCCCCACGCCGCCCCCCTCCCCCGCGGCCCCATTGTCTGCCTCGCCCCGCCCCGGGGGACACGTGCGCCAGCAGCTTCCCGAGCCGGGGAGCGCGGGGCGGCGGGCCGCGGACACGCCCGGGACGGCGGCGCGGCCGTCGCGCGGACCGGTGGGTGCCCTTGGGTAGCCGCGGCGCTCTCCGCCCCGCCGCCCCGCGCTGCCCTGGCCCAGGCGGGACGGGGCGGGAGCCCGTGGGGACAGCGCGCGTGGGGCCACGGTGGGGGTGGGGAGGGGTGGGGAGATGCCCGTCTCCTGACAAAGAAGAACGAGTGGGACGCGTCGAGCCGACCCGCCTCGCCGGAGGGCCGCGGGAGGGGGAGTGTCGCGAGGGGAAGGGGCGGACCTCTCATTCACTCTGCCCCTCGGCCGCCGCCGCCGAACGGAAGGGCGGGGTCTCGGCCTCCACCGGCCAGGGGCGGGGGAGCCGCGCGACGTGGGGGCGGGGCCCGCGGGCGCGCGTCCCGAGGCGTCGGCTGCGTCGTCACGTCAGCGCGGGAGAGAGAAAGAGAGGAGCAGACTCGGCAGGGACTGAGGGACGGGGCCGAGAGAGCGAGCGAGGAAGGGCGCGAACGAGAGTGCAAGCGGGAGGGGAAGTGCGGCCACTCGTGTCTGAGCGGCCGCGGACAGCACTGGGAGCGGCGGGGGGGCGGAGCAGGGAGAGGGAGAAGAAAGGCCGAGGGGAGAAGGCGGCCAGAGGCTGGTGGAGGTGGCAAGGGGAGAAGGAGGAGCTGGAGGAGGGCAGGGGCTGAGGGAGTGAGTGAGAGAAGCGGACGCGCGAGGGAGGGGAGGGAAGGGGGGTCACGCGGGGGCGCGCGCGCGCACCGGGAGCGCGCTCGGAGGCGAGTGGAACTGGATCGGGTTTGCTGCCAGCGGCGTGAGCTTCGGCCGCCATTTTACAACAGCTCCACTCGCGCCGGACATAGGGAGCAGCGAGCACGCGTTTCCCGCAACCCGATCCCTTCGGACAGGATTCCTCCGCCTCAGCCCAACGGGGAGGTAACGACCCGGGTCTGGGAGGGGAGCTTCATGACACCGTGGAGTGAGCTGGGGGAGGGCGGCGCAGCGAGAAACCGGCTTTTCTGGAAAATGGATTCCAGGAGGGAGAGGAGCACGTTGACTGGGGCTGCCTGGAGTAGGCCGCGGCCGTGCCGCCACTTTCTCCCCTCCATGTGCTGCTGCCGCTCGTGCTTTGTCTGCGGCGCTCGGGGAGGAGGTGCCTCGGCGGCCCCGTGGCCCACGCGGACCGAGAGCGGCAGCGGAGTTGGTGCCGTCGTGGCTCTCGTCGCGGGAGTGGGCGGAGAGGAGCCGGTCCCGTCCCGCAGCCGGGCGCCGGGCTGGGCGGTGCTCGGGGTCTCGCGGGCGTGGAGCTGTCGCGGAACGCAGCGCCGCAGTCCCTGCACCCGGGAGCGAGGGGTGGGGGATTGCGCCGCGCGCCGCGGGTCACGTCTCGGCCGGGCGGGCGGCTGGGGTCGCCGGCGCCCAGGGAGCGCCCGGGGCAGGGAGCCATGTGTCACGGCGGAGACGGCGGCGCTGCGGGGCGGGGAGAACCCGTGGCCTGGCGCCGCCGCGGCCTCGGTGTTGAGGGGCGAGGTTGTGGTGCTGCAGCTTTCTGGGGGCTCCGACCGCGGCTGCGGGTTGATGGGAGCCGGTGACTGTCGTCTTAGCCTGAGACTCCATGGGTTTCCGTTGAAGGAAGTTGTAGGACATTTGAAGGCGCAGAGCACGTGTTTCTAATGGGCTCCTGGCGGCCGCAGTGGTGAGGCTGCCGCTCTGGGTGCGGAATCGGGGGCGGGCTTTGGGGTGTGGGGTGAAGGGTGGAGAAATTGGGTGGTGGGAAGGTGGCTTGTGTGAGCGCTTTGTTCTTCGCTGGCTGTTGTTACTGATCTATAAGCGGCAGGCGGGAAAAGCGCACTTAGGGGTTTACCTTGGAGAGGGACGAGCCCAGCTTTGCTCTTCTCACACACCTTATTCTCTGTACGGGAACAGCTGCTTGTGGCATTCTGGCTGGTCCTCTTACTGATTGGGCTTCATTTGTAATCCGGTTTTTCCTAGGGAGTGATAGCAGGTGAATTTAGGGGTGGTGCTCAGGAAGAAAACAGTGAATTGGTCCTTCTGTGCCCCGTTACAATTTGGCATGTCAGGCTATTGGTGACTTTAAGGTTTCTTTCAAGGGAGGTGCAGGCTTGCTGTTGTAGTAAGTGGCAGAGAAAGTAAAGATTGGGGCTCTTACATTGTTTTCTATTTTTTCTGAAGATCCTAGTTTAATTTTTCTTATTGCGCTTGAACAGATCTCTGGAAACATGGCTACAGAACATGTTAATGGAAATGGTACTGAAGAGCCCATGGATACTACTTCTGCAGTTATCCATTCAGAAAATTTTCAGACATTGCTTGATGCTGGTTTACCACAGAAAGTTGCTGAAAAACTAGATGAAATTTACGTTGCAGGTAAGAACTAACACTTGCAAAATTACATAATGAAATTTCTCTATTGGATTTCTGGCTTTGAGCTAAAATAGCAACTTTTTGTGGTTTCCAATTAAGTGTGGGAACTGGAGCTTTGCCTTGTTCTGACAGTTGATTTAGGTTTGAAACTGGTTATGGTGCAGAGAGGGAGGGAAAAAGAGGGATAGACCCTCCCTAAGTAAAGGTTGGCGCCCTGTTGGATTAGAATATGAAAGTAAGAACAGCTGTTAAATGTTGGGCACAGACCATGTGACTTTTTTGGGGTATTTTTATAGTAGGATTCTCATTAAATAACTTGGTAGCTGTAGATGTGTTCTCTTGTCTTACTGGTGTGGCGGTTCTTTTCTCTAGTGGTACTTTGAGTTGAGTGCAGGTTCAGTTGTCATGTTTGGTACTTTGTTGGTTGTCTTCAGGATTTGTAAGTTTATATATTTACTATAGAAATACTGTAATGTTCAGAATTATGACTTGAACACAAAGCAGGATGTAAAATTGGCTCGTGATTGTGTGGTTGAGAGGCCTTATTTAGTTCAGAATGGCTTAAATGAATGTGTTTTTCATTTTGTTAGATGCAAGGATAGAGTTGTTGCACGTGTATCTGTAGTGACATATGGATCTTGAGCGGGGGAAAAGCTTCCAAAAATGTTAGAAGTTGATAACTAATTAAATTTTCTGTTCTCCAGGGTTAGTTGCACATAGTGATTTAGATGAAAGAGCTATCGAAGCTTTAAAAGAGTTCAATGAAGACGGCGCATTGGCAGTTCTTCAACAATTTAAAGACAGTGATCTCTCTCATGTTCAGGTAATATAAATTAAACCTCAGTATAGAGAGAATGAACAAATTTTGAGTATTTTTAATATTTAAATTTTGTTACATGCAAATCTGATCATTGTTAAATGTGAACGGAAAATTTCTTTACAGAACAAAAGTGCCTTTTTATGTGGAGTCATGAAGACTTACAGGCAGAGAGAAAAACAGGGGACCAAAGTAGCAGACTCTAGTAAAGGACCAGATGAGGCAAAAATTAAGGTATGTTTTTAAAAACTCTTGTTCTAAAGTTCTTTTATCTATTTTCTAGTTTTGGTAATAAATATTTTTAAGGGTGACTTGGATATATATATGTATTTTTTTAATGTTAAAGTCCTTTAGCATTTTGAAAAGTATTTTGCCATTTTAAACTATTTCACTGATGATTAAATCTGTGCCTTTTTTTTTTCTTGAGACAAGGTCTCACTATGTAGTTTAGGTTGGCCTCAAACTTAACAGCAGTTCTCCTGCTTCAGCATCTTGAGTGCTGAGATTATAGATGTGCACCAACACATCTGGCTCCCAAATCTGTCTTCATGGTCCAAACAAGAGACATAAGGACATACATGCATTATCTGTCTTAATGTTTTCTGAAAAGGTGCAAATTCAGGTTACTAACAAACTAAAGTGAGAGGGGACTGCTTTACCTTATGCTGGTGGGAAGTATAAACTTACTGACTGCTTTTTTAGGAGGCTCAACCTCTGGTGATACAGAATTCTGACATTGCCTTTTTTTGTTAAGTGTGGCTCATTGAGGTTGTACTGTTTATTTACTTTTTTTTTTTGAGACAGAGTTTGGTGTGCAGTTCAGGCTGCCTTGAACTTTGTATAGCCCTAGCTGGCCTAGAATTCTAGGCAATCCTCCTGTCTCAGCCTCCCAAGCACTTGGGTTACAGGCCTGGAAAACCATGCCTGGCCATCCTGTTTATTTCTAAGAGCAGCTTTTAACAAGGAGGTGGTTCAGCATGGACACGTAAATAAGGATAGTTGAGAGTGAAAGGCTCTCAACGTTTATTGGAAATTGATTTGTCTGGAGTTTAGCTAGGCTTGATCTTTGTCTTGTTTAAAAGACAGAAGATAAAAATATAGTTCATATTTGTTTTAAATATATGATACCATACTTGAGCCAAGGATTGTAATTTAAGAAAATGAGTTATTAAGAAGGGCACAGGCTGGGTGTGGTGATAACTGCCTCTATACCTGTGCTGGAGAGCCTGAGGCAGGAAAACAGTTTCAAGTTCAAGGGCACCCTGGACTACATAGTTCAAAGCCAGCCTGAACTACAGAATTGAGACTTTCTCAAAAAAACAAAACAAAAATGGGCATAGATGTTGGGTAGTATTTTAATGGTATGGAAAGGGGAAAGCCTAGAATATGGAAAAGATTTGGAATACGGGATTGTTATTGTCAGTCATGAATTTGAGATGGTCGTGAATGAATTGAGTATGAACAATCTGAGTTTTTCCATTAAAAATGGGGTTTAGTTTGTCAGTTGTAATTAAATACATTGGGGAGTGGAGTCTATTAAAAATTTATGAAAAGTAGTTTGTGTGACTTTTAGTTCTGTCTTTGGGAGGATGTGGTTTAAATCTTTAATTGTAACCAAAAGATAAGACAGTTTTATAGGATGTTTGGCAGGGAATAATAGGTTTGGTTTTTTGTTTTGTTTTTTTTGGGACAGGGTCTTGCTGTGTAGTTAAGGCTGGCCTTGAACTAAATAATTGTCCTGCTTCAGCCTCTGGAGTGCTGGTATAGGCATGTGTCACCATACATAGCCTTGTTTTTTTTAATAGATTGATGAGGTGTTATTAGGGTCATTTGAAGATTAAGGTGAAAAAGGGATACCTTCTAATTATAGCATGGAGAGTACATATGAGAAAAAGGGAAAATGAGCAGTTTGCTTCACTTCATGTGATAGTCATACTTTTTTTTTTTTTTTTTTTGAGACAGGGTCTCACTTTGAAGTTCAGACTGGCCCTGAGCTCACTATGTAGCCCAGGCAAGCCTCTAACTCAGCAATCCTCCTGTCTCTGCCTCCCGAGTGCTGGGATTGCAGGCATGAGCCGCCACGCCCAGCACTGTGGTATGTGGTATTGATTGCTGGTGGGCATGAGTCGCCACACCCAGCATTGTATGTTCTTACTGGCATTGAACTCAGGACCTTGTGCTTGTGAGGCAGGCGCCAGAACCACTGAGCTAGATTTAGCCCAGTCATACTTTTTTTTATAGTCACATAAAAACTTTTTTTTCTTTTTTTTTTTGAGACAGGGTCTCACTTTGTAGTTCAGGCTGGCCCTGAGCTCACTATGGAGCCCAGGCAAGCCTTGAACTCAGCAATCCTCCTATCTCTGCCTCCTGAGTGCTGGGATTACATGCGTGAGCTACCACGCCCGGCCATATAAAAACTTTTTAAAGTTTTAGTATTCTTGTCACATCAGTGCAACATTAAGCAATTTTATTTAGATGTTAAAGAAGTTATCTTAGACTTACATACCTTTCTCCTACAAAAAATTAAAAAAAAATTTCTTTTAAAACTCTGGGTCATGCTGAGTATCAAACTCAAGGCCTCAAATGTGCTAGACAGTTAAATGCTCTATCACTGATACAACATTCCCAGGCTGGTAATTTTGTGTTTAATGTTCTTATTTTTCGAGACTGAGGCAACTGACCTTATGTCATTTAACACATTTTAGTAAGTTTTGTCATGTGACTAGTTAGATCTTTTTGTTTTGGAATTACGAGCTAATAGATTTATTCTTGAGAAAAACTTCGTGGTGGAGATTGAAAATCTTGACTTCTTTAGAGCTTAATGGGCTACTGCTTTGCAGCACATTTACACATAATTGATGACTGTACTTAAGGGATTAGGAGAAACTCCTAGCCCTGAGTTAAATGAGTTTTGTAAATTTTAGCAGTCTACTTTCAGTGAGATGTCAAAGTTATAGTACAGTATTGCAATTTCATGGTTTTTGGTCATATTACTTTTGTGAATGATCCATGTTGGTTTAGGAAGCTTGATTGATTGATTGATTTGTCTGTGTCTATCTATCTATGTATTTGGTACTGGGGATCAGACTCGGGCCCTTGGGGATCAAATTCGGGCTCTTGTGCTTCCAAGGTAGGCACAGTACCACTTGAGCAAAATCTCTGGCCCAGCATGATTTTTAATGTCAAATAAACAATAGAGGCCTTTCCAAGTTTGTAGACCAGGTATGGGAAGTGTGACATATTCAGAGGTTGGCAAAATGCCCAGTATAGCACTGTGTATACCTACAAGTTAGGATAAGGGGAGTTGTTGGGTAAGAAGTCAAGTCAGGAGATACTCAGCCAAATTAGGTAGATTTTTTAGAAGGCCCTTAGCAGTGCTGATACATCTTGTCCTAAGCAATTAATGAAGACTAGAAAGTAGTTTTCCCAGGATTTGAAATTACAACAATAAATTTGGATTATAGTATATACTAATTGAGAAATTCAGAAAGAGACCCTAGAAACTGATTTATAGAGGACTGTAAGACTTGAATGTGGTTGATTTTTAACTGCTGAACGTATAGGTGTAGTCTTGTGAATTAAGCATACTAATAACATTTGGACTTTTCAAGGCACTCTTGGAAAGAACAGGCTACACACTTGATGTGACCACTGGACAGAGGAAGTATGGGGGACCACCTCCAGATTCCGTTTATTCAGGTCAGCAGCCTTCTGTTGGCACTGAGGTAAAGAAACTAAACTTTAACCTTTTGTAGCAAAGGCACAATTGTCTGTTTTCTTAAATAATTCTTCATGGTTTTTATTGTATGTTTAATTTATAGATATTTGTGGGGAAGATCCCAAGAGATCTATTTGAAGATGAGCTTGTTCCATTATTTGAAAAAGCTGGACCTATATGGGATCTTCGTCTAATGATGGATCCTCTCACTGGTCTCAATAGAGGTTATGCGTTTGTCACTTTTTGTACAAAAGAAGCAGCGCAGGAGGCTGTTAAACTGGTAAGTTTATTTTTTCCCCCTCAGTGTTCACATTAGCTATCTTGTGTGTGTGGGGGGGGGTACCTGGTATGGAATGTACAACCTTGCACTTGAAAGGCAGGCAGCAGCACCACTAAGCTAAATCCCCAGCCCCCACGTTAACTGTCTTTAATGCTTTCTTTTTTCTTACTGTTCCATGAATTTACCAGATACCAAATATTTTTGAAGTGTATGTATTTGACTTTCTCTGTGAACATTCTTTGCATGCATAGTTGGTAAAAAGTGTTGTGGTAGAATTCCTAATTAATGGTTCTTGAGATATCTGGCTCACTTATAGTTTTGTTTTTATGCTTAAATTTATAACAGTGTGAAAGTTTAAAAAACTAACTGTACCATGAGTTTCATAATTTCTGGCCATGCTTGGGTCTTCACTTTTCAAAAACTTGTAGACATTCTGATGATAAACCTCTAGATAATGGAATAAAAAGATTTTGTGGTAAGTGGCAGTATTTGATTTAAAAATATGTTGTTAGGCTGAGGATTTAGCTCAGTGGCACTGTGCCTGCCTCAAAAGGCACAAGATTCTGAGTTCGATCCCTGGTTGGGAAGGGAGGAAAATAACCATGTTAGGGGAGGACCTAGTTGTATTTAAAAAAAAAAAAATAATGTTTCAAGTTATGGCTTAGTATAACGTTAATCTAGTTCACATAAAGTCTCAGGGTAAAAGGTTCTTCAATATATAGTTAAGAGCCAAGGGCGAATATAAACCTATGGCTGTATTGAGAAATACAATTGGGCTGGGCAAGGTGGCTCACACCTGTAATCCCAGTACTTGGGAGGCAGAGGCAGGAGGATTGCTGAGTTTGAGGCTTGCCTGGGCTGCATAGTGAGCTCAGGGCCAGTCTGAACTACAAAGCGAGACCCTGTCTCAAAAAAAAAAAAGAAGTACAACTGGGGAGAAACTTCAGATAGCTCACTATGGCAAATGTTTGTTAAGTTTTCCTTAATTGGCTTGTAAGTTTTTGTGAGTAATTCTAATGTTCAGACTGCTTTTTTCTGAAAATTTTTTTCCTTTCGTTACTATCAGATACATAGGTTGAATGTTCTTGTTGAAAATAGTTGGAAAAAAAAAGTGAGTAATTTCCATTTTACCAGATAGATTTTAGAGCATTTTGAGTTTTGGATGTTTGCATAGGCTTTTAGTAGTTGAGTATCCCTAATACAGAAATCTGAAATGTGTTGAAATCTGACACTACATTGCATTAGGGATTGGACCCAGAATCTTTACACTGTGCTACATACCCAGCTCTTTTGAAAGTTTGAAAGCAGTGTCTAGCTGAGTACCTAAATTACCTGAGCTTCAGTTTAATATCCGCCTGCCTTGGCCTGCCTTATGTTTGGATTATAGGATTATGTTTGCCTTATGATATACGCTAAAATCTCAAATTTTGTGCATCTATTTTATTTTGTGTGTGTGTGTGTGCCTTGACCTCAGGTGATTGTCCTGCCTTAGCCCCTCTCCTTAGTGCTGGGATTGCAACCCTGTGCTACCATGCCCAGCATTGTTTGCATTTCTAATTTGCAGGTTAGGGATGCTCAAATTGTATCACATTTTAAACACAGCACAACTATTTTAGCTCTTCTATATTGCTTAATTTGTTCCACCAAAATTACTTTAATTGCTCTGTAAACAAAATTGAGCATACTGCAGGGTTTTTTTTGAGACAGGGTCTCGCTTTGTAGTTCAGGCTGGCCCTGAGCTCACTATGTAGCCCAGGCAAGCCTGGAATTTAGCAGTCCTCCTGTCTCTGCCTCCCAAGTGCTGGGATGACAGGGGCGAGCCCCCACACCCAGCACTGTGGTATGTGGTATTGATGGCTGGTGGGCGTGAGTCATCACACCCAGCATTGTATGTGGTTACGGGATAGAACTCAGGACCTTGCTCTTGGGAGGCAGGCGCCAAAACCACTGAGCTAAATCTCCAGCCCTACAGGTTTTTTTTTTGAGACAGGGTCTCGCTTTGCAGTTCAGGCTGTCCCTGAGCTCACTGTGTAGCCCAAACAAGCCTTGAACTCAGCAGTCCTCCTCCTTCTGCCTCCCAAGTGCTGGAATTATAGGCATGAGGCACTATACCTGGCATTGTGGTTTGTGGTACTGATTGCTGGTGGGCATGAGTCCCCACACCTGGTATTGTTGTATATAGTTATTGGGGATTGAAGCAGGGACCTTGCTCTTTTCAGGCAGGCATTGGAACCACTGAGCTAAATCTCTAGCCCGAGTATACTACAGGTTAAATGTTAGAAAAGTATGAATTTTTTTTTTTTGTATGAAAGATTGAACTCAGTACCTTGCACTTGGTGGCAGGCACGATGCCACTGAGGTAAATTCCTAGCCTAAAAGTATGGTTCTTGAAAAAGGAAAAGTATCTTTAAAAAGAATTCCATAAGTTGGGCATGGTGATGCATGCATGTAAGCCCAGGACTGGTGAGGCTGAGGCAATAGAATTACCAGGACTTCACAACCACCCTGGGCTACATTGTGAGTTCTAAGCCAGCCTGTTGTATATAGTGAGAACCTTGAATCAAAAAAACCAAAATCATCAATTTTTGGCTTTGTGTGGTGGTAGGTGTGGTAGAGCAAGCGTATGATTCCAGCACTTGGGAGGCTGAGGCAGGTAGATTGCTATGCTTGGGCCCCATATCCAGTTTTAATAAACCAAAAAAGTTAAAAATTAAGGCTGACTTCCTTTAAAAGAATGTTTCCTGTTCTAAATGGATATAACTCTGTAAGGAGTCATTCACTGGTAATTTGAGCAGTCAAAACTTTAGTTTCGCCAGTTCAAATAAAAGACCTTTTTGGAGCTCTGGAGATAGACACTTTAGAAATTATGGGATAAATCTAAAAGAACATTTTTGCTGGATAGTGATAACATAGCAGTAAGTTTTGATTCTGTGGTAATTGAAGATTGAACTCAGGGCCTTCATACGAGGTAATCCTCATTCCTTTTTGTTTTTTGAGACAGAAACTCACTAAGTCACTAAGTTGCCCAAGGCGAACTTGAACTTCTATTCTTCTGTGTCAGTTTTTCATGTGCTCAGGTTACAGGAGAGCTGCACCAAGCTCCATGACCTGAATTTTTGAAAAACACAAGTAATAGTAAATTTTAATGTGAAAACACAGAGGAGGCAATAAGCTCTTACTACAAAAATTCCTTACTAATAAGGAATTCACCTAGTGAGACCAGCCACTATTTAACACTAAACTAACATTTTAGGACACTTAAATCTTGTGACTTCGACATTACTGATGGTAATTTTTCACTAGAACTTGTAGATGATTTCTAGAAACCTTGTATCATTAGAGCAAAATAGATTAGAATTCAAAAATAAGGGCCAGGGATTTAATTTAATGACACCACTCTTACCTTGCAAGTGCAAGATCATTAGTTCAATCCCCATTACCCCACTCTCCCAAATAGAATTCAAAAATAATGTGATTTTGAGTACCATTCAAAATTGAAACTTGGCTTTTTGTGAGACAAGATCTTGCTATGTACTTCAGGCTGGCCTTCAACTAGGCTCTTGCCTTAGCCTCCCCAGCGCTGGGATTACAGCTATGTGTCACCACACCTGGTTTGAAACATTTTTGTTTGGATAGCTGTCTTAGTTTAATCTATGACAATACAAAATTATATATATGTTCTTACTAATATTTGCAGTGTTTCTTCAGTTCACAAACATGTGTTTTATGATTTTGCAGAAGATGGCCATGTTTATTTTGTTCAGGGAAGATGGCTGTGGTTGTATTTGTCACTTGACGTGGGGTTTGTGAACAGTGCAGAATTTTATTGAATTATTTTGTTTGCAGTCTGAATTGTGAACAGAAGTATTCATGAACTAAATATTACTGAGTTAATGTAATTGTGTGTGTGTGTGTGTATTTTTTTTTTTTTTTTTTGAGACAGGGTCTTGCTCACTATGTAGCCCAGGCAAGCCTTGAACTCAGCAATCCTCCTGTCTCTGCCTCTGGAGTGCTGGGATTACAGGTGTGAGTCACTACACCCGGCACTGTGGTATGTGGTATTGATTGCTGGTGGGTGTGAGTCACCACGCCCAGCATTGTATGTGGTTACTGGGATCCAACTCAGGACCTTGTGCTTGTGAGGCAAGTTTGCGAGGCAGGTGCTGGAATTACTGAGCTAAATCTCTGGCCTTGTAGATATATTTTTAATTTAACACAGATATAATGTAATAACTAAGAAGTTTAATTGGTGAAGGAACAAATTCCTTTCCTAAGCCTTTTTTTCCCGTTCTCGTTGGGTTTCCCTGTTGAGTTTTTATCTAGGAGAATAATTATATTTTATTAACTCATGATTAGAGGGCTTTGTGGTTTAGTGTCTTTTAAAAGATCTTTTTGATGGTAGTAGTATACATTCACTGGGGTAAATTGGACATCTGCTTTTTTTTTTTTTTTTTTTTTTTTTTTGGAGACAGGGTCTTGCTTTGTAGTTCAGGCTGGCCCTGAGCTCACTATGGTGCCCAGGCAAGCCGCCGCGAACTCAGCAATCCTCCTGTCTCTGCCTCCCGAGTGCTGGGATGACAGGCGTGAGCCACCTCGTCCGGCACTGTGGTATGTGGTGTTGATTGCTGGTGGGCGTGAGTCTCCATGCCCAGCATTGTATGTGGTTTCCGGGGATCGAACTCAGGACCTTGCGCTTGCGAGGCAGGCGCCGGAACCACTGAGCTAAATCTCCGGCCCCATCTGCTTTTTTTTTTAAGAATTCTTTACTGTGGGTGCTATTTGGGAAATTTGCCATAATACAGCAGTAAAAGGGCTAGACTTCTAGATGAAATGAAGTAATTAAACATTGTAGAATATAAAACTCAAATTGATTTGTATGGGTTTTGCTATTTTATATTTGTGAAGATAGGTATTTTATAGATACACTGAACAAGGAGTATTATTGGAGACTGTCCCTATTTCTCTCATGTCTTCAGATTCTATTTGAGTTACAACTTACCCAGATGAGTTTTTATGTAATTGATATTTCTAGTTATACACAACATAATGTTGGGGAAATGCCTCTTGTGTTACTTCTACTTTGAGTGTCTCATGGACTATTCTGAGGCTGAAAGAGGAAATTAGATCCAGAGAAAAACACTGATTCAGCGGTGATTTTAATCCCCTAGATTAAAAACTATTGTACATGGTAAATTTGCATGTAGATTTCTTATAAAATGCTGTAATTGATATTAACAGCTCCAGTGAAGAAGAGACATGAATTTATTATTTTTTAAATCCATCTATCTATCTAGAGACAGGGTCTTACTTTGTAGTTCAGGCTGGCCCTGAGCTCACTATGTAGCCCGGGCTACTAGCCTCGAACTCACAGCAATCTTCCTGTTTCTGCCTCCCAAGTGCTGGGATTGCAGGCATGAGCCAGCATGCCTGACATTGTGATATGTGTTACTGGGGATCAAACTCGGGACTTTGCACTTGCTAGGCACACTGTAGAAGCACTGAGCTAAATTTCTGGCCCAAGAGGCATGAATTTAGAAGCACCTTTCTTAATTTCTTTGTTTTTTGAGACAGGGTCTCACTTTGTAGTTTAGGCTGGCCCTGAGCTCACTATGTAGCCTAGGGAAGCCTTGAACTCAGCAATCCTCCTGTCTCTGCCTCCCAAGTGCTGGAATTACAGGCGTGAGCCACCACGCCCGACACTGTGGTATGTGGTATTGATTGCTGGTGGGCATGAGTCACCACTTGTATATCTTTACCGATCTAAATATAAGCTTTTTGGTACTGGTAATTGAACACTGGTCTTCAGGCTGCACTGCATTCCCAGTCCCTCCTGTCTATCCACCCACCTACCCACCCACCAGAGACAGGAAATCAATAAAGTGCTCTGTCTGGTTTTAAACTTGAAATCCTCCTATTTCAAGCTTTCAAAGTAGCTGGGATTATAGGCATGTGCCAGCTTTCCTGGCTAGGTCTTTTTTTTTTTTTTTAATCACTGTTTGAACAATACCACTGTTTAGTAGATACAGGAAAACTAGCCTGATTAATTGACTAGTAGATCATTTGTTACATGGATTTTATAATTATTCTACATAGCTCAAAGGTTTTTTAACTTTCATTTGCAATAATAATTGTACTCAGGGGTTAGATTATTGGGTGATAATGTTGTTTTTTTCTTTACCCCATAAGACAGTCCTGGCAAGCCTATGGCACATACTGCTGTTTTTCTTTTCAAACAAAAGGTGTTAGGGAATGGTGTTTAGCTCAGTGGTTCCAACACCTGCCTAGCAAGCACAAGGTCTCTGGTTCCATTCCTGTAACCACATAAAACAATACCGGGCATGGTGACTCATGCCCACCAGCAGTCAGTACCACATACCTCAGTGCCAGGCCTGGTTCTCACACCTGTAATCCCAGCACTCAGGAGGTAGAGGCAGGAGGATTGCTGAGTTAGGTTTACCTGGGCTACATAATGAGCTCAGGGCCAGCCTGAACTACAAAGCGAGACCCTGTCTCAACAAAAAATGAAAGGTGTTAATGTAGAGTTGTTTAATCTGAACTAAAACTTCAGTAATCAGGTTTAATTGTAGTGTTGACACTTTGCAGTAAGTAAGTAGGTTTTGGGTTCCAGTTCAGCCCTTGGTCTGAAAAATTTCGCTGTCCCTCATTGCCCTAAGAAGTATTGATGATTACATGTGGTGTAATTCTGTTGGTAGTTACCACAGAAACCAGGAAGAAGGGCAGGCAAGTGTGCATATATATTCCTATAATACGCTGATGGAATTAGAGCCCAGAGCTAGTAGCTGCAGTGTTGGTGGAGCCTAGGGGAAGTGTTGCTGTAATACCTGTGAGACTCTACATAATAGTTATAGATTGGTAAAAATGCTATTACAGCAGTACTTATAAACAATATAGAATAGATCAGATCTTTACCTGTATATCAAAAGTCAAGATTTTTTCTTTTTTGAGACAGCGTCTTGCTTTGTAGTTCAAACTGGTCCTGAGCTCACTGTGTTTCTCAGGCAAGCCTTGAACTCAGCAGTCCTCTAGCCTCTCTGCTTCCCAAGTGGTGGAATTACAGGCATGATCCACCACTTCCAGCATTGTGGCATGTGGTTACTGGGGATCGAATTTGGGACCTTGTGCTTGCAAGGCAGACGCTGGAACCACTGACATAAATCCCTGACCCCCCAAAATTAAGATTTTTAATAGTTACTGATGGTTTAATAGTTACTGATGGTTACTAACTAATAATTGTACACCCCACCATAACGTGTGTTTAACCATTTTGATGAATGCAATTAACAAAAGGCCTACAAAATTTTTTTTTTTTTTTTTTTTGCTCCATGGTCTCCCTTTGTAGTTCAGGCTGGCCCTGAGCTCACTGTGTAGCCCAGGCAAGCCTCAAACTCA
Organism: Thryonomys swinderianus; assembly: GCA_004025085.1. Taxonomy (NCBI): domain Eukaryota; kingdom Metazoa; phylum Chordata; class Mammalia; order Rodentia; family Thryonomyidae; genus Thryonomys; species Thryonomys swinderianus. The sequence goes on along the minus strand of PVIC010001646.1, from coordinate 31,109 downwards.
GCAGTCCTCCTGTCTCTGCCTCCTGAGTGCTGGGATTACAGGTGTGAGCCACCACACCCAGCACTGTGGTATGTGGCGTTGATTGCTGGTGGGCATGAGTCACCATGTCCAGCATTGTATGTGGTTACTGGGATTGAATTCAGGACCTTGCGCCCACTGAGCTAAATCTCCAGCCCTACAAAATATTTTAATAGCAATTTATTTATTTTTTTTCTGAGACAGGGTCTTGCTTTGTAGTTCAGGCTGGCCCTGAGCTCACTATGTAGCCCAGGCAAGCTTCGAACTCAGCAATCCTCCTGTCTCTGCCTCCCGAGTGCTGGGATTACAGGCGTGAGCCACCATGCCTGGCACTGTGGTATGTGGTATTGATCGTTGGTGGGTGTGAGTCTCCCCGCCCAGCATTGTATGTGGTTACTGGGGATCGAACTCAGGACCTTGCACTTGCGAGGCAGGCGCCTGAACCACTGAGCTAACCCTCCAGCCTTTTAATAGCAATTTAACAAATGTTTATTATGTTAAATGTATGAAAACCTGCAAATTTATAAGTTTTTGACTTAAAGAGTTTTTAGAATATGAGAGGCTACAAAGCAAGCAAGCATGTAATGTAGCGGGGTGGGGGGGAATGAAAGGGTAGATTGCTTTGGATTAGGATTAGTAGAGATAACTGTGGGAAAGATTACACAGAACAGAGACAAAAATGGGTAAATCTAGTTGAAACAGTGTTTTGTGAGAATTAGTAGCAGATAAAACTTAATTTGGAATGATAGTTAATACCTGCAAGCCCAGGCTGCAGAGTCTTAAAAATAAGAGCTTCCATGTGGGTGGTACAATTTAAATGGTTGAATAATGAAGGATTGTGATGAGGATTTAGCTTAGTGGTGCCATGCCTGCCTAGCAAGTACAAGGTCTTGAGTTCAATTCCCGGGATGGGGAATGGGGGTGCCGGAGGGGCTTGGACTATGAAGGATCTTTGGATTAAAAAAAACAAAGCTCGAGGAATGTAGCAGCAGTAGATAGGTCAAGGATTTTGAAAAGCTAAATAATAGGTTACTAGTGGTGCTGTGTAGTTTTATTCTAGTTTCTAATTAATGATTTAAATGAGGGCATAATTACAATGCTTTTGAAATGGCTGGTGATTTAAATCTGCGTAGCCTGGTGTAGTATCTTAGATGACAAAATTAGGATCTAAAATAGTTTGATAGCTTGGGAAAGACAGTTCACATCTAACAAGATGTAATTGACAAAAGTCAAATCCTGTATTTAGTTAATTTAGCAAGTTAGGATATGAGTCATCATGTAAAATAATTGCCAGGTAAGCTAATGTGGACTGCACATGTTGGAGGTATATAGTATGTCAAAGGGAAAAATTAGTCTCCAGTTTATTCTAGGCTTAGTCTGTTTCTACTAATACTGTGTTATGGAGGATACTCTATAAAGTGACACTTGAGGATGCCAGTCTCTTGAAGGGATTTTAGCTTGCCATTATCAGGGTAGGAATGATTCTACCATCCATAGAAAACAACTTTGTGTGCATGGTATATGAAGTACTGTCATTGGGGATAGGAAATAGATTTACTATAGAGTTTTAGGGCAGGGCCGGAGGGTTAGCTCGGTGGTTCCGGTGCCTGCCTTGCAAGCACAAGGTCCTGAGGTCGATCCCTGGTAACCACATATAATGCTGGGCGTGGAGACACCCCCACCAACAATCAACACCTCATACCACAGTGCTGGACGTGGTGGCTCACGCCTGTCATCCCAGCACTCGGGAGGCAGAGAAAAGAGGATTGCTGAGTTCGCAGCGGCTTGCCTGGGCACCATAGGGAGCTCAGGGCCAGCCTGAACTACAAAGCGAGACCCTGTCTCAAAAAGCAAAAAAAAAAAAAAAGAAAAAAGAAAAAAAGAATTTTAGGGCAGTAGACTTTGGCTCAATATAAAGACTTTGTAATTAAGTGTTTAAAGTGCACAGGCCTGAGGGGACAAGTTTGGCTCCCCCCCCACCCCGAAGAGTTAGGATGGAGCAACTACCTCTGGATCAGATTCCAAATCACATTGCTCATTTCTGGGAATTTGATGACTGTTTTCTGTGAGGGAAGAAAAATATGATTTATTGAGCCTAGATGGAAGGAATGTTTCAGACTATGCAACTCTTATGTTCTTTTTTTTTTTTTTTTTTTTTGAGACAGGGTCTTGTTTTGTAGTTCAGACTGGCTCTGAACTCTGTGTAGCCCAGGCTAGCCTTGAACTCTTCAGCAGTCCTCCTGTCTCTGTCTCTTGAGTGCTGGGATTACAGGCCTGAGTCACCAGGCCCAGCACTGTGGTATGTGGTCCCAGGGATGGAGTTTGAGACCTTGCACTTGCCAGGCAGATGCCAGAACCATTGAGCTAAATCCCCAGGCCTTGTAATGTGGTTTTTTAAGACAGGGTCTCACTTTGTAGTTCAGGCTGGCCCTGAGCTCACTGTGTAGCCCAGGCAAGCTTTGAACTCAGCAATCCTCCTGTCTCTTCCTCCCGAGTGCTGGGATTACAGGCGTGAGCCACCATGCCTGGCTTTTTTTTTTTTTTTTTTAAGACAGCATTTTGCTTTGTAGTTCAGGCTGGGCCTGAGCTCACCATGTAGCCCAGGCAAGCCTCAAACTCAGCAGTCCTCCTGCCTCTGCCTCCAGTGTTGGGATTACAGGTGTGAGTCACTATGCTCAGCACTGTGGTGTTGTACTGATTGCTGGTAGGTGTGAGTCACCACACCCAGTAGTGTTGTATTTGTTTACTGGAGATTAACCAGGGACCTTGTGTTTGGTAGGCGGGTTCTGGAACCACTGAGCTAAATCTTTGGCCCCCTTTAGTGTTCTTAAATACTGAAAATTGCATTGGTTAGTGGTCAGAATTGATCTTTGTGTTTGATCACCTCATTATGGCACTGTACCTGAAAGCTATATTTTCTAAACTTTAAATCTTTTTATGTTGTGAGAATACTACATATTGAGCACCCAAGGGTGGTCTGCCTCTGTGCTATATGGCCTCTGTGTTTCTTATTTTTTGATTTTTGGGACAGGGTTCTGCTATGCATTCCAGGTTGGCTCTGAACTCAGAGCAATCCACCTCTGCTTCTTAAGTGCTGAAATTACAGGTGTGCAGCATGACACCTGGCTTTATTTTTTTTTATTTTTGAGACAGTCTCACTAATTTGCCAAGGCTGATTTTGAACTTACACTTCTCCCACGTCAGAGTTCTGAGTAGCTGGAATTAAGGCATTTACACCTGTGCCCAACTATATTTTAAAATGATGGAAAGATTTAGGAAAGATTTCATACGTGGTTCATCTTTGATACCATCATAGTGTTCTGAAGAACTTTTGAGAGTATTAGAACTTCTTAGATTTGCATTGTTTTTGTATTGCTCCTTCATCTTTTGTTGTTGTGAGATACAGTCTTACTGTGTTGTTCAATCAGGCTGACTTGGAAAGCATTGGGTAGCCCAGGCTGGCTGCCAACTCATGATGATCTTTTTTTTTGTTTTGTTTTGTAATTTTTTTTTTTAGAAAGGGTCTTGCTGTGTAGTTCAGGTTGGCTTTGAACTCACTGTGTAGCCCAGGCTAGTCTCGAGTTCATGGCTATCCTACCTCAGCCTCCCAAGTTCTGGGATTACAGGTATGTGCCACCATGCTTGGCTCATGATGATCTTCTTGCCTCATGCTCAGAGTACTTTGGTTACAGGTATGTGCCATCATGCCCAGCTTCTCCTTCACCATTGTAAATGTTATCTGTCTGCTGGGATGGAAAGGGTTTTTTTTTGTAATTTAAAATGTAAGACAAATTTAAAACTTTTGGGTTTGCAAACAGAAGTGTTTGACAAAACTTTGTTTTTGAACTCTGAATCTGGTGACAAACATGACCGTAGCCATCTTTTTCACTCAAACATGAATATGTCCATCTTTTCCAAAATTATAGAATGAATTGTTTGTGAACCAAGATACATTGTACATTTAAAAATTCTTACTTACAGGACTGGAGATTTAGCTCAGTGGTTCCGGCACTTGCAAGGTCCTGAGTTCGATCTGTAACCACATATAACAATGCTGGGCGTGGTGACTCACGCCTACCAGCAATCAGTACCACATTACCACAGTGTGGGCGTGGTGGCTTATGCCTGTAATCGCAGCACTCTCGGAAGGCAGAGACAGGAGGATTGCTGAGTTCGAGGCTTGCCTGGGCTACATAGTGAGCGCAGAGCCAGCCTGAACTACAAAGCGAGACCCTGTCTAAAAAAAAAAAAAAAAAAAAATTCTTAAAGCAGTGCAGCGTCCTGGGTTCAATACCCAATATTAGATAAAATTGAAATAGTTTTAATTAGTACATGGAACATTGCCTTATGAAATGTATATTTTTGGGTACTCTTGGCTTTTCCTTTTTCTTTTCTTTTTTCCTGGACATATGTTCATAGGGCCATTTTATTTTGCTCTTTTAATGACATTTCATTAGACAGTTTTTTTGAATGTTTTCATTGAATGTTGTTGGAAAAGTGGTGTTAGCTGAATTGTGTTATCTCAGACCACAGTCTATTTATTTGCCGTGCCTTGATTTTTTTTTTTTTTTTTTTTTTTGAGACAGGGCTTCACTTTGTAGTTCAGGCTGGCCCTGAGCTCACTATGTAGCCCAGGCAAGCCTCGAACTCAGCAATCCTCCTGTCTCTGCCTCCTGAGTGCTGGGATGACAGGGGTGAGCCACCACGCCCGGCCTTGATTTATTTTTGATTAGGAAAGCTAATGATATATTGGAAGAAAAGTTTTTGCTCTAGATGATAGAAAATGGTCATTACTACTTAGAAGTAGCATTGTTAATGTTGGTGATTGGATTGGCTATATTATAGATAGGGTGTTGGCTTTAATGAGTTTTGTTGTTGATGAGACAGTACCTGACAGTCTAAGAGAGATTTATATTGGCTCACAGTTTCAGAAAGTCTCAGTCCTTGCGTAGTTACCAGCTCCAAGCCAGGAAAGCATGGTGAAAGGATCTACCTGAGAAGAAAGCAGCTTATAACATAGAGGCCTGAAAGCAAAACAGGGAGGAGCTGGGGAAGGAGATAATTGCATACTTTCTCAGGTCACACCTCCAACAACCAGGTGTGTCCCCTCCAACTCCAGCAGCAAACCACCTTAGCACTCCAATTATTTAGTTATCTTTCATAAGCCCTGCCTCTCAGCTCATGAAGCTTTTGGGGCCCTAACTATAATAGCTAACCGCCCTGTACTTCTCTGTCATCACGTTTATGGATTTTTTTTCATTTTCTGTTGTGTTGCCTTTGCCTCCTAGATTTATAAGGATGCTAGTTGCTTTTAATAGTATTCTGTTGTTAGACTATAATTTTTCTAAAGCTAGGTTTGATCTGGTCTTTTTTTTGAGACAGGGTCTTGCTTTGTAGTTCAGACTGGCCTTGAACTCACTTGTAGTTCAGGCTGGCCTAGAACTAACAGCAGTCCTCCTGTCTCTGCTTCCCTAGTGCTGGGGATTACAGGCATGAGCCAGTATGCCTAGCATTGTGGGATGTGGTACCAGGGATTGAACTTGGGACCTTGCATTATTTCCCAGGCAGACACAGGAACCAGTGAGCTAAACTCCACAGCCCAGTCTGGTCTTTCTTATACTCCTATTCCTTTTTCTTTTCTGAGCCAGGGTCTCACTGTCTAATCCAGGCTGTTCTTGAATTCACTGTGTATAGTCCAGGATGGCTTCAAAGTTGTGGCAAGCAAACTATTCTTAAATGAATAGGTTCCTGTGTTTAAAACTTTTGGGGGGGGAACCCCATACTAGTATCTGTCGAACTCAAAGTACTCATTTATTTCCCTTTAAATAGTTTGTATTTTTTTCATTAAGAACTGGTTTTTGACCTTTTATTTTTGGTGGTATTGAAGACGAAGCCCAGAGTCTTACACTGAGCTACATACATCTCCAGCCCTTGAATTTTGAAATTCCCAAGGTAGCATTGAGCTTGGAAATGTTATGTCTAAGTATCTGAGACTACGAGTACTGAGCATTCAGTCTAGTTTGATTTTTTTTTTTGAGACAGGGTCTCGCTTTGTAGTTCAGGCTGGCCCTGAGCTCTCTATGTAACCCTGGCAAACCTCAGACTCAGTAGTCCTCCTGTCTCTGCCTCCCAAGTGCTGGGATGATAGGCGTGAGCCACCATGCTTGTCACTGTGGTATGTGGTATTGATTGCTGGTGGGTGTGAGTCACCACGCCCAGCATGGTATGTGGTTACTGGGGATCAAACTCAGGACCATTGTGCTTGTGCGGCAGGTGCTGGAACCACTGAGCCAAATCTCTGGCCTGTAGTTTGATATTTTAATTTTTTTTTTTAATTTTAGAGTTACAGATTATTTGACCACATTGAAAGCTCTGGATAATGTCACCAAAAGTTACTAATTGATGCTAGATTATGAGAATTTAGGGAGATGTACATGCTTCAAAGTAATATATTGTGTTCTTAGGTTAACCATATTTGTAAAATAAGTCAGCTTGCCCATAATTTTAGACAGCTTGTCCATAATTCCATGTAATTACAGATTCAACCACAGTTGTACTATTTTTAGGTAACAACATGAATATCTTCATTTATAAGAGGTTCTTACAATGGAGACCAGGTAAATAGACTAAATTTGTTACAAGAAGAAACAGTGAGTCTTTCTCAGCCTCAATGCTCAAGAAGTCTGGGAACTTAGCTCAGAGGTAAAGCACTTGCCTCACGTGTACAAGGCTCTAGTTTAATCTCCAGTCTGCCCTACTCCCCCAAGTTAGTTCATCAATAGTACCGATATTTCATACTAGATAATTCTTTTTTATAATCAGCTGTCCCATGTCAGTGATAAGATGATCACCACCATTTTTGGCCTCTATTTGACCTACTAGACTACAGTAGCAACAAGGATACAGTAATCAGAAGTTTAATTTACTGGTAGTTGGAGGAATTTGCATGGTAGAAGCTTTAGAGGAGACTTTTTTTTTTTCCAGAGTCTTAGAAGTGTAGAGTGCTCGTACTTAGGTGTTATGGGAAGAAGGGGAAAATAACTAGGATTTTTATAATAGATTTACTGCGTTTAAGTTTTGGAATTTTATCTGTTGATAGGGAGCTTTGAAGATATTTCTTTCAGGGCCAGAGTTAGCTCAGTGGTTCTGGTGCCTGCCTAGCAAGCTCAAGGTCCTTGGTTGATCTCCAGTGACCACATACAACAGTGCCAGGTGTGGTGATTCAGTCCATCAGCAATCAGTACTACCTACCACAATGCCAGGTGTGGTGGCTCACACCTGTAATCTCAGCATTTGGGAGGCAGAGGCCGGAGGATCTCCTAGAGTTTTGAGGTTTTGCCTGGACTCCATAGTGAGCTCAGGGCCAGCCTGAACTACAAAATGAGACCCTGTCTCAAAATAGAAAAAAGAAATTTCTTTCAATAGGCAAAAATGAATGAATTTTTAAAAAATATTATGTGTGGTGCTGCATGCCTGTAATCCCAACATTTGGGAGGCTGAGGCAGGAGGATTGCTGAGAGTTTGAGGCCAGCCTGGAATACATAGTGAGACCCTGTTTTGGGGGGGGGGAAGAAAAATTAGTTTCTTGACATAAATATAGAGAAATAGAGACGAACTTGGAGGATAGATGACCTGAGTTGGATATCCTGAACTGAGTAGTTTAGAACAAAACTGCTCTGAACTGGAGGTTGGTACAGTGTGTCAAATTTATTATCTGGAGATATAAAAGATGTCAAGAGTTGACTTGATAAACTTTTTTCTGTTATATGTGATGTATCTGTTATGAAACCATGTTAATGATGAGGTATTTTATTTTGTTCTAAGCTGTTTGGAAACTCACCTTGGTTCTTTAGTTTGTGTAATTCCACCAAATAGATTTTGAGGATCGTGTGTGTGTGTGTGTGGACATGAACTGTTGCTGCTGCCACCATTACTGGGAACATAAAACTTAAAGGTAGTTTCTACTATGTAAAATATAACTTGGACAGGTCTAAATTGTGGGTTGTTGATTACACTGATTGGTAGATTGTCTCTGACAAGATTGTTTTGTCTGTTTTCCAGTACGTCACCATTCTGCAGGAATGGTTATTTATTTTTATTTTTATTTTTATTTTTGAGACAGGGTCTTGCTTTGTAGTTCAGGCTGGCCCTCAGCTCACTATGTAGCCCAGGCAAGCCTTGAACTCAGCAATCCTGCCTCTGCCTCCCAAGTGCTGGGATTACAGGCGTGAGCCACCAAGCCCGGCAGGAATGGTTATTTTTAAGAATTAAGTTCACAAGGGCCAGAGGGTTAGCTCAGTGGTTCCAGTGCCTGCCTCACAAGCACAAGGTCCTGAGTTCAATCATCCCCAGTAACCACATTCAATGTTGGGCGTGGAGACTCATGCCCACCAGCCGTCAATCCACATAGCACAATGCTGGGCATGGTGGCTCACGCCTGTAGTCCCAGCACTTGGGAGGCAGAGGCAGGAGGATTGTTGAGTTCAAAGCTTTCCTAGGCTACATAGTGAGCTCAGGGCCAGCCTGAACTACAAAGCAAGACCCTGTCTCAAAAAAAAAAGTTTACAAGCCAGTCATGGTGGCACACACCTGTAATTCCAGTGCTAAGGAAGGCTGAGGCAGGAGAATTGCTGAGATTTAGAGGCCAATTTGGGTTGCCTATTTCTCGGCCATCTTATATGGCAAAGCAAGATCTTGTCTCAGAAAAAATTTTTTCTTTCTACTATAGTTTTATGGTTTAATGTTTTTGCCATAATCTATTGATAACTATTAATACTTGAAAATGAGATGAAAATTAGAGGGTTGGATTTAGAATAAAAAGCGTTTTTTTTTTCATTTAAATATCAGTAGTTTTAAAATTATTACTACTTGATATAAGATGAAGTAGAGCTGTAGAATAGGTTTATGTCCTGCTTTAAAGAAAGCTTAAATACTTGATAAACTGGAAATTTTGATTTGCTAAAGTTTTGTGTTTCTTTTTGTATTGGGTATTGGGATCTTCTGTAGTAAATACTCCACATTGATACAAGTAGTTTTAAATGATGGTACACTTTTTTTTTCTCTTTTCAGTATAATAATCACGAAATTCGTTCTGGAAAACACATTGGTGTCTGCATCTCAGTTGCCAACAATAGGCTATTTGTGGGCTCTATTCCTAAGAGTAAAACTAAGGAACAGATTCTTGAAGAATTTAGCAAAGTAACAGGTAAGTTGGATTTATTTTAAAGAAGGTACAGCATTTTAATAATGAAGATAATAGGAAATTACTGTGTGTCAAGCATTATTCTAAGCACTGCATTTATTTTTTTTCATTGAATCCTTGCAACTTTATGAGGTAGGTAATCCCATTTTTTGGATAAGGAAAACAAGCACATATGGGAGAGAGTTTTGGAAAATGACTTGTTCAGAGTTACTCATTTATTCAAATCATGTTAGTAATGCAGCCGGTATTTGAACTTACTCTGCAAAATCATTGTTGTCTTCCCTTACTTGGCAGGGTTTTTGTATGTGCATTTTTCTAGGTGTTAACTGATAACTCATAGAAGACCTGTAAGAATGATTTGAATTTCCAAGTTACGAGTAGTGTGTATTCTTGCAATAAACAGAAATTATATATTGGTAAAGTGAAACAATTTCTATGAAATGTAAAACATCTTTTATAAATTTCCAAATCATTTGTACAGTGTTACTTTATCAGACTTTTAGTATTTTAGGAATGTTCGAAATTGTTAATAATATTATTTCCTTCGAAAGAAAGCCATCGATAGCTGAGACCAGAACAACAACACCATTAAAGAGAATTTAGTGTTTGCTTGCATAATAATAAATATTAACAATTTTGACCTATGTTGTCACTTTCTTAAATAATTATATAAAGGGGCCAGAGATTTAGCTCAGTGGTTCTTGGTTCTAGCACCTGCTTAGCAAAGCACAAGGTCCCTGATTCGACCTGGTAATCACATACAATAATACCGGGCATGGTGACACACCCACCAGCAATCAGTACCATACACCACAATGCCGGGCGTGGTGGCTCATGCCTGTAATCCCAGCACTCGGGAGGCAGAGGCAGGAGGATTGCTGAGTTCGAGGCTCGCCTGGGCTACATAGCTCAGGGCCAACCTGCACTACAAAGTGAGACCCTGTCTCAAAAAAAAACAAATTGCATAAAGGTTTTTGTTTGCCTCTTTATATAATTAAGGGGAAGCAAAGTAGTCCTTGACTTGAAAAAAATTTTTTTTGTGGGGGTTTGTGGTTTGGAAAAATTTAGGATAGAGTAGGAAAATTATATGGACCCTTTAAAACAGCAGTCCTTTGGAGAGATGGATGGTTAAGGAGTCATTTTTTTCATGACAGTATTGAAGTAGATTTTTAAAAAACAAATCCTTTGATCTACTTGTTCTTTATAATTTTTTATGTAATTTCCCTGGAATGATTGCTTACTTTCAGAGGGTCTTACAGACGTCATTTTATATCACCAACCGGATGACAAGAAAAAAAACAGAGGTTTTTGCTTTCTTGAATATGAAGATCACAAAACAGCTGCCCAGGCAAGGCGTAGGCTAATGAGTGGTAAAGTCAAGGTCTGGGGAAATGTTGGAACTGTTGAATGGGCCGACCCTATAGAAGATCCTGATCCTGAAGTTATGGCAAAGGTAATGATAGTCAAGTTAAAAGTCATTTTTGAGAAATGGATGGAGGAAGGATGAGGGTAAATTAACATAAAATAAATTGTGTACATTTGTTTTTAGTCATTTCTGAAGGTTCTCTCCAAGTATTCTTTAATGACTTAGTTACACAGTACGGATATGTATATAAAAAGTGATTTATTCATGGACACCTGGCCATTATATTCCCTTGCTGAAGTAGCTAACCTATGTGTTTAACAATACTTCACTTTTATAATATATAGATTCTAAGAGATAGGAGTTTTTGAGAATGATGCCATTAGCTGACATGGTTTTTGTGTTAGAAGTCCTAATCCTAAAAATAGTGAACTGTATTGGCCTCAGCAGAACTGCTGTAGTTACAGCATTTAGCTATTATTAGGCATTCTGCTTTAGCAGTCAGTTGAGACATCCTATGAAAATAAACATCTCTTGATTCAACTTTGACTATATGTTACTGCAGTTGGCAGTTAAGATAGTCAACACTTTGTCTTTTAAGGATTCCCTTTAATATTTACAGGCTGGTGTCAAATACAAGTAGCATACTGGAATCAGTAGGGGAGGAGTGTGAACTGTGAACTCCTGGGAAAACAATATTAAAGGATGTTGGTCTTAAGAGAGGATAGTTGAGATTCTTTTTTCCCTGTTGATTATAACATGAGAATACTACTTAAACAATTTCAGGCTATTCAAATAATACTATTCAAATATTTTAGGAGCAAGTGATAATGTTTCTTAAATAAAAAGTTCGAGAAGCTTTGAGATTAAGAGTGTGGATTTTTGTTGTTATTGGTGGTGGTCTTTTTTTTGTGGGTATGGTGCTGGGGGTTGAACCTGTGGCCTCACCTAGTGTAGGCAAATGCTGTATCTGAGACATCACCAACCACTTAACATTATTTTAAACATTTCTAAGATTTTAAGAGCAAGTCCTAATTAGTTTTTTTTTTTTTTTTTTTTTTTTTTTTTGTGGTACCGGGCATTGAACTCAAGACCTTAAGCATGCCAGGCAGGCCCAGTGCCACTGAGCTACGTCCCTGGCTCAAGTCTTAATTAATTTTGATCACTTCTGTTAGGTATTAAACATTCCACAGTTGTTTAAGAGGACATGACATTCACATTGTTATGAAATAACTATCCCTTTCTGATTGAATAATTGTTACTAAAAGGTACTAAATGTATAGTTTATTGTTTTGGTACTGGGGATTGAACTCAGGCCATTGTACTTGCTAGGCAGGTCCTTTGCCACTTCGTTTTTTTTTTTTTTTTAAATAGACTTTGCACAGTAATACTTATACCAAAATTGAACAGAAAGTACAGAGAATGCACCTACTAGTCTCACAATTTCTTCATTGTCAACATTCTGCATTGTAGGTGGTACGTTTGTTAAAACTGAATCAACAGTGAGCACCTAAAAGTCAGAAGTTTGGATTGATTTTATTTCTGCTATACCCTTGCGGGATTTTGACAAATACATAATGATGTGTGAAATAAATAACTCTTTGCTTTCTGTAAAGGAAGGATTGGTTTGGTTCATGTATTCAGTACATGGTTGGTTAGTGCCTTTAATTTCTGGACCTGTTGCAGAGGAATATTATTCCCAGGATCCAACAATTGAGGGAGAGGAAAGCTGCTGGTGTCTTCTGTTCATTTCTTGGAATCTTTTTTTTTTTTTTTTTAAATTTTCTTTGGTACTGGGGATCAAATTTGGGACCTTGGACTTGCAAGGCGGACACCAAAACTTCTGAGCTAAATCTCCAGCTTCTTGGTGTTTATTGACATTTTAAACATTTTCTTCATAATTTTCCCCTTGCAGAATGTCATATGCTTGAAATTAGGTAGTCTTTTTTTTTCATGTAGTAATAGGCATCTAAGGGTTTTTGTATGGATTTTTTTTTTTTTGGTGGCTTTCTGATTCATTTCTTTGATAGGGTCTTGTTATGTAGTTCAGGCTGGACTGGAACTCATGGAGATCCTCTTGCCTCAGCCTCCCAAGTGCTGGGAATATAAGTGTACACTACCACATCTGGCTTTGATTTATTTATGTATAGTATTGAATAGTTCATTCTGTACCAGTTTATCTGTTCATATATGAAGACCATCTTGGTTACTTCCAAATTTTGATAATTGTGGAAAGGCTGTTACAAATGTCTCAGGAAGTTTTTTTTTTTTTTTTTTGAGACAGGGTCTCGCTTTGTAGTTCAGGCTGGCCCTCAGCTTACTACATAGCCCAGGCAAGCCTTGAACTCAGCAATCCTCCTGTCTCTGCCTCCCGAGTGCTGGGAATTACAGGCGTGAGCCACCACGCCCGGCACTGGTCTCAGGAAGTTTTTGTGGATAAAATTTTTTCAATTCCTGTGGGAAAATAGTAGAGTGAGATTGCTGGACTGGTTTATCTTCCAAAGAGTTGCCAAACTTGCAAGGAATCTGCATCATTTTGCACTCACCCTGACATGAATAAAGTTTTTGTTGCTTTGCATTCTCTCCTACATTTTTTTGTGCTTTTGACTTTTGGGATTGGAATAGATATATAGTATTACCTTACTTTTTTTTTTTTGTGGTACTGGGATCAAACTTGGGCCCTACCTTACTTTTAATTTCCAATGATAAATGATGTTGAGAATTTTTTATTGTACATTATATATACACATCACAATTATACTCCACATTGAGAATTTGTTACCAGTATATGTCACAACTTCATTCTTATTTTTCCCCTTCCCCTACCCACCCTACTACCCTCCTGCCCCTATATCCACAACCTTTGTCTCCTTTTTTTTTTAACCATTGAGAATTTTTTTCATAAGTTGCTTTGCCATAGTGTGTTGTCTTTGAAAATACCTGTTTTTTTTGTTGTTGTTGTTGTATTTCTTGCTTTTTTTTTTTGAGACAGCATCTTGCTATGCAGTTCAGGATGACTTGGAATTTACTATGTAGCTCAGACTGTTCTCATTTTCAGAGTAATCCTCCTGAGTGCTAGGATTGTAGATGTACTGTATTGTCCCAGCCTGTTAAGGTCTCTGACTTGGTCTGTAGTCTTTAGTTGGTGTTTACACCCAAAGAATTGAGAACTTTCATAATTTTAATAATGATGGTAACTCAAGTTTAATTTTGAAGGGTGGGGTCTTGAGAAGTGAACCCTGGAAAATGTACAGGGGATTTGTTTCTTTTTGTATTTCAGGTAAAAGTGTTGTTTGTACGCAATCTTGCCAATACTGTCACAGAAGAGATTTTAGAAAAGGCATTTAGTCAGTTTGGGAAACTGGAACGAGTGAAGAAACTTAAAGATTATGCTTTTATTCATTTTGATGAACGAGATGGTGCTGTCAAGGTAAATAAATGGTGGGATTTAGGCAGTTTTTGTCCTCATAGAACCAGTATATTTTAAAAATTAAAGGAATTACAGAGGTCGTTAAATCCACTCAAGCAAATCTTGAGGGTGCCTTAGCCAATTTTTTAAGTTAAAAAAATTCTTGAATATATGAATTTTTTTTTTTTGAGAGAGTCTCGCTTTGTAGTTCAGGCAGGCCCTGAGCTCACTATGTAGACCAGGCAAGCCTTGAACTCAGCAATCCTCCTGAGTGCTGGGATTACAGGCGTGAGCCACCATGCCCGGCATGAAGATATGAATTTTTAAAAGTTCACCAGTGCTGTTTAATTTCACTCACTGAGGCTTTTTTTCATTGTAGTAATGTTAAAAACTTTTTAACTTTTAGATGAATCAGTTCTGAAAGAGTTTTTTGAAAGATTGTTTTTATATTGGTGATTATCTCATATTTTTAAGGCTATGGAAGAAATGAATGGCAAAGACTTGGAAGGAGAAAATATTGAAATCGTATTTGCTAAGCCGCCAGATCAGAAAAGGAAAGAAAGAAAAGCTCAGAGGCAAGCAGCAAAGAATCAAATGTGAGTAAAATTTGTACACTTTAAAAACCTGTATACATTTTAATTTTGATACAGAGGCAGTGACAGGTGTTGATCACAGATTTTATAAATTCCCAACATGCCTGTAAGTTTTTAGGAAGACTTGAAAGCTTTGAGAAGACTTGAAAGCTTTGAGTTATAGAGGAATACTATTGAAACTACTTGTGAAAGGAGTTTTCATTCTACATATGAATTTTATTTAATAAGTGGAAAAATCAGTTTTGCATTATTTTTTGCCACATTATTGAATGTTCTCAATTTGTTTTTTGTTGTTGTTTTGGTTTTTTTTGAAACAGGGTCTTGCTTTGTAGTTCGGGCTGGCCCTGAGCTCACTGTGTAGCCCAGGCAAGCTTTGAACTTGGCAATCTTCTGCCTGCACCTCCCGAGTGCTGGGATTTCAGGCATGAGCCACCACATCTGGCTAAATATTATATGTCTGTTTGTTTTAATATCCAGTGAACCCTTGATTTATGAATATGATCAGTTCCCTAAGACTGGCTGTAACTCAAGTTGGTTGTAAATCAGTACAGTTTAGATCTGGATGTTTACCTGGTTACATGCTATAGATAACACGAGGCAGATGAATCTTTAATCTAATTCACCCAAGTTGTAACTTGAGGATCCACTGTATGTATGTATGTATGTATGTATGTATGTATGTATTTATTTATTTTGAGACAGGGTCTCACTCGTTATGTAGCCCAGGCAAGCCTTGAACTCAGCAATCCTCCTCCTGCCTCTTCCTCCCAAGTGCTGGGATTACAGGCATGAGCCACCATGCCCGGCCTTTATTTTGGCATATTTTTGAGAACAGGGTTTCAGTATGTAGTTCTGCTATATACCTCAGGTTGACCTTGAACTCAGGTGATCCTTTGCCTCATTCACTTGAGTCCTGGGTTTATAGGTGTGTGCCACCACCCCTGGCCAAAATATTTAAAGGGTAGAGAGAGTTCTTCTTTAGAGGTAGAAAATAATTAAATACCTCAATGTGTTAGACTGTTTCCTTCTGTAACAGAAAAAGACTTTTTTTTTGAGACAGGGTCTCACTTTGTAGTTCAGGCTGGCCCTGAGCTTATTATGTAGCCTAGGCAAGCCTTGAACTCAGCAGTTCTCCTGTCTCTGCTTCCCAAGAGCTGGGATGACAGGCGTGAGCCACCATGCCCGGCACTGTGGTATGTAGTTTTGATTGCTGGCGGGCGTGAATCACCATGCCCAGCATTGTATGTGGTTACTGAGATAAAACTCAGGGCCTTGCGCTTTCGAGGCAGGCCACTGAGCTAAATCTCTGGCCCAGAAAAGAGGTTTTTTTTTTTTTTTAAAAGAATGTCTAGTGTCCACTGCCCTTGTTTGTGAAGTAAGATAAAGTTAATAAAATAATCAGGGTAGTATTAAGATAAGTGGATGTGTATTGAGTTTTATTAATTGGAGAGACCTTATTAGAAGATAGATATAAAAGAATTATCTGATCAGTAAGAAAGTGAAGGAAACTTTTAGTTGGTAATT
>PVIC010001646.1:0-10000 GCA_004025085.1 Thryonomys swinderianus | reverse complement strand
GGGGTCGAGGCCGGTCCTGACCTGTTACAATGAAGACTGACTTGCTATGTGGGATTACACCAGAAGCTTGCAGTGGAGTAATGGTAAGGAAATCAAGCAACCTTAAATATCTCGGCTGTATAGGAGCATATTCTATTGCAGAAGACCTTCCTGTGAAGATCATGGAATCAAATATGGGACATTGAACTAATACTTGGACTTTGATATGAATTTCTTTAACAATTTTCTCTGCAGTGCAAGTTATTAAACAAAAGCTATTCTATTTTCCAAATGTGTTCCAACAGAAATCCTTCATAACTTCTAGCATGGTATCTTAATAAAGAATAAAGTTCTTTAAAAAATCTGCTCTAAGTAGATTTTTCCCCCGTTTTTTTAAATTAAGGATCCCAGCAGTGGTATTCTGAAATATTCTCTTGAATTTGTGCATTTAAATTTTATTGCAGTGATAAACATGAATGCCACTGTTGGTATCCTTAAATTTTACTTCTGCTTACCAAGGTTAATCATGATTGTCTATATCTTTTTTATAGTAATCACTTTTGAATTGTGTTCAGATATGCAGTTTCAGGTGTAATCATCAGAGCTGGTTAGTCAGGCATTCCAGATAGTGGTTCTTTTCAGAACCTTTTTTAAAGGGTTGGTTAACTACCTCAGTAGCAGAGGATTGAACTATACCCTGTCTGTACTGTACATAGAAAAATCTTTGTAGATAAAAGCAAGGCTTGTTAAATATGATATGAGGGTAAGATTTTAATATACCAAATGTAACATTCTTAGTTGCCTTTAGTTTCAGAGGCTTGTAAGACTTCCTCATGACCATCATAACAGGCCTTGCTTTTGTCGTATTTTGTGGCTGAAAAAGCAGCCTTGCTTCTTCAGATATTGTAGTTATTTGGATGTATAATAGTTTAGCAAGATGTTACTTTTGTAAGACATCAGATGTTCAAAAAAAGTGCATCCGAACTTGTACTAAATACTGCAGTGTCCCTTTATAAAAAGTCAGACTAAAACTGACAGTTGTACAGCAAAGCCTGACATTTGGATATTTTGAAGTTTTTTCATAAATCATAGAAATTAGTATATGGCTGTAGTTTAGCTTTTTAGGTAAAAGGTATGTTTCATTAGTGCATTTCTTACTGCTGATCACTGTAAAAATGTGAATCAGCTTTCCATTTCTTATGCAGGTCATGATAACTTGTAGAGTAGAGTACAATCATTTGTGCTGTTTTTAATTTTCTAAAGCACCTTGATGACAGTGAGTGTTCAGTGGTGAAGCATCCTCTATTGAATCACCCTCAAAAAATTTTTTGCCAAGTCCTAAGTTGATAGCTTAAAGTCAAAAGTAAAATTATAGTTTATTAGGACTTGGTATAAAGAAATCCCTTCTCCCCTTCCCCAAAGGGATACTGCAGTTATATCACATACCCAATAGGCACCACGATGAAGATCAGAGCTTATACTTAATTAAGGTTTTATACACACCAGTTCCCCAGTAAATGCAAATTTAACAAGAAAATTAGACATGTCATATGTTCAAAATGCTCATGGCAAACAATCATTTTGCATTCCTGCAAATAAAATTGTTTTATACTGTAAGCTGGAGGCGAGTGTAACTTATTTTTGTAATAAAGTTTTTATTTTTTTTATGTGTCATTAATATAAATGTGTGTTAGTATAGAAATCTTCTGGTTTAAAAACTTAGAATTGCACACATTTCAGTATGTTTATTTGTACTTACATAATTTTAGACTAGTGGTTGCCAATAGCCTGTATGTTTCACATTAATTGGTTTTTTTGTTACCTTAATAAACCATTTTAGTATGTTGTATGTCAGTTACTGGGATAGCTGGGACATAGAGTGTAATTTAAAATTTGTCAATAAGTATTCATTGGAATATATGTAAATGTGCCTTGCCGGTTATTGAAACTTACCTACAAAATGAGTATGGGGTGACAAAAATTTGTTCCTGGTGCTTAATGAAATTTTCTGCCACTGATTTTATATATTACCCTGTGCTTTTTTAAAGTACATCTCTCAAATCTTAGTGTAAGTTTGAGGGCTACACAAAAAAACATTTACATTTCATTGACATAACGAGTATAACAGGTTATGGAAAGTGGGTAAACTAAATGTAGCCTTCAGTAAAATTGAATCTCAGTGTAATCCTTGGTGCTGGCATTCCCAGGTCCAAGGAGTTAAATGATCCCATCTAAGAGGTCATTGCCATGCCTATTGCCACTTAACTGTCGTACCATTTTTTTAAGGGACACTGTCAAGGTGTTTAAGTTAATTCTCAGAATTATTTGTTGGGAATTTAGGGCAGGTTTGTTTGACTTAGAACTGCATTGTCAGAGTTGAAGATGAACACTTTTGTGAATTCACAAATGTGTTCTTTATAAGAAAACATTATAATATGGAGCTCTGTGGGTTTCCACGATTTATTTGGCATTCTTAGTTTGGGGACTTGGGAGGGAAAAGTGATGTTAAAAAGAAATGTGAAGAATTGATGGTTATGCTCAAAGAAGGGTAATGTAAACAGTGGTGATGAAATATATACACACTCAAGAGAAATTACTTGACAGTGTTCATTTGAATAACTGAATTCAAGCCATTATAATTACTTTTAAAATTAAATATCATTTGCACTGTTCTGATAATGGGTGCAGTTTTTGAGCAATATAATCAGAGCTAAATATGCATGTAGTGATTAGTGATGTGAACAATTAAGTTCAGAAGAATTACTAACTGGTATTTTCAGACTTAAATTTCTGTAGTAAAATCAGTATCAAACTTATCAGAGATCAAGGAAAACAGGCAATGCATATAATTTTGAATGTTGTGTGGCTTATAAAGCAATAATGCAATTTATATGGAATGTCATGGGATATGAGAAATGGAAATGCAAAAATAACTAATCCTTTAGTGAAATGTCAACATGTTAAAAGGGGGAATGTTAACTAATGTAGGTTATTGCTATTTGTGATTTGTTAATGGGTTCTTGGCTTTGACAGCTTCAAAGAATGGACAGATGACAAGTTAAAGAAATTCTGCATATATTATCAAGGAAAGGGCCTTAAATTCATTAGTGAAGTCCTTTCCTTTGGGTGAAAAGTGTAACTTCTAAAGCATTCTGATTCTTAAAATGAACTTCAGTTACCTAACTGAAACAGACGCAAGATTTTGTTTCTGCAGACTACTTGGCAATCAAAAGTGATCATAAATTTAGTTTTCCAGTTTTCAGAAAGTTGCTTTGTGAAAAAATAGTGTTATTTACATTCTCCGAAACATAGTTTTTGTGGAGGATTTTTAGCTATTGCAACTGAATCATGTTAAAATGGAGAATTGAACACATAGTTATTGCACACACTTGATGGCAGTTATGTCATGAAATATTTTTAAATGCTTACTGCAAATTCGACTTAAACTTTTTCTCATAAAATAGCAACATAGAAATGAATTGATGGGGTGATTTAGGTTATTCATTTGTATATAAAATATTTTTAAAATGTTTAACATTAGGATGAACATGAAACTACATGGACAGAATGTCTTTTTTTGTACTGCTAAGTGAAGCGTCACTGTTCAGAAACATAGCAAAAGACCACCATGTTATTACAGAATATAACAGATGGTCTGTATTTCATGGGAAGAAATTGGAAAGGAGAAGGGCTTCAGGCATTAAGAGAGCTAAACCTGGAGTAAATGATTGCTCAGATACTTAGAACTTCAAAGAAAACCCACCGTGATATTTTTTCTCCTCAGTTATGTGTACTATCAAATTTTTATTCAACTGTAGGAATTCAGTGGTGGGCATAAAGTTAATGAATAAAGAACTTTAGTAATGATAAAAGAAAGACTTGTGGGTGTGGTGTTTAAGGTTAATAGTCACTCTAATCATACCACTCGATAGGGCATGCCACTACTTGAGATGCTAACTATGAACTAATACTCCTAGACATTTTTAACTGGGAAAATTAATAGATGGACTTTTGCGGTCTGTCAGTTTTTAAAGGTTCTTAATAAATTACATTAGCACCACAGTCTGCCTTCAGTAATATACCTAAAATAGGGTTTTTTTCTCTCAGTACTTGGAATTGAACTCAGGACCTTGCGCTTGCCAGGCAGGTGCGGTGCCACTGAGCTACATTCCTGGCCCCACCTAAAATATTTTTCAGGAACAGAAGCATTCAGTTGGGAAAACAATCTTTTGCAAATGCAAATCAGTATTACTAACACTCTGGGTCAAAGATTAGATTTTTTTAATAATATTAACAGTAGTCTGGTAAACATTTAGAAGTCTGGCATTGAGAAACAAAAGCTTGTACCTGACTAGTATTTTAATTTAAAAATAATTAGTTCTGTTAGCTTATTTAAATTTTTACATTTATTTATCCATGGAATTTATATTTATTTCTTTTCTTTCATCTCACTGAAAACTGTCTGCAGGCTCTTTGATTTGGATTAGATGTGTGAAGTACTGTCTTTTGCCAAAAACCTCAAATTACCTGTTTTTTTTCAACGTAGTGGGTTTGTGCTTGTTTGGAGATCAGTTCAAAAACTATCTGTACTATCCTGTACTGCCTCTGATGTTAAGATTTTATGTATAGCATAAGGAAGCTAGCTCTGACTATATTTTCCTAAGAATAAAGACCTATTTTTGTAGCATGTCTTAGGATCTCCAGGAGTCCAAGAATTATTGTGGGTGTCCTCCATTTCATCATGTTCCACTTAACAGCTTATAAAGAGACAATTGTAATCTTTAAGAGATCTATCACCATTTGATCATGCATACATTCAAAGTAACTAGCCACAGTGGTAAAAACAAATTCCCCACAATACTTCCAATTACGAGCATATACAACTGGGAGAGGTATAGAATAAACATGTTGTGTTGGTCTTCACTTAATTTTAATAGTTGATGGACATATTCTGTGGTTTTGTACATGCCATTGGATTCAGTGAATTTCCAATGATTTAGTTCTCTGGGAATATACTTTGTCATGAAGTGTTTTCCATTCTCTGGTCTTTTATCATTAGCAAATAAAATTTCTTAGATAGAGGCTTGCAAGTAAACACAGATGGGAAGAAGTAAAATGACCTGTCTTAATAAAATGTGCATTTAGATAACTGCAAATGAGGCTAAGTAATTCAACTCAGCTTAATGTATTTATTAAATTGATAAATTGTCAAAGAAATGGGATGTGTAAATATGTACAAAATATTCTGGCTCATAGCTCTAGGTTGGGAAGGACATAGTAATACTGTTTTGGTTACTTCATCAGGATATAACTTAGTCACTTAGTGCAGTTTCCTATTTAGGATTACCAAAACATGTATTGAATATTAAAAATAAGTTTCCATCATTTCAGAAGTTATGAGAGTTTGACCAAGACTTTTTGGTGTGGGACAGGTCGTAAGAAATTAGTTTGGAAATGAGCATCCTCAAGTGTTTCAAACTTTCTAGAATGTGTTTTTAAAAAGAAGCAGTAAAGTTAGGATAAAAAAGGTCATTTTAAAATGATGCACTGCATGATTCTTTTTTTTTTTTTGCAGTACTGGGGATCAAACTGAGGACCGTGTCCTTGTCAGGCAGACGTGTTGCCCCCGAGCTACAGACCCATCCCAGATTTTTTCTTTACTTCGTTTATGAATGTTTTATGTCTTTTTTGTTGTTGTTGTATCCCAAAAAGATAACTTAGACAAAATTTAGGGAGGATTTTATTTTATTTTTATTTTTATTTTTTCCTTTTGAGACAAGGTCTCACTTTGTAGTTCAGGCTGGCTCTGAGCTCACTATGTAGTGCAGGCAAGCCTCGAACTCAGCAATCCTTCTGTCTCTGCCTCCTGAGTACTGGGATTACAGGCGTGAGCCACCACGCCCGGCACTGTGCTATGTGGTATTGATTGCTGGGGGGTGTGAGTCTCCACGCCAAACATTGTATGTGGTTACCGGGGATCGAACTCAGGACTTTGCTCTTGCGAGGCAGGCACCAGAACCACTGAGCTAACCCTCCAGCCCAGGGAGGATTTTAGAATACCCAAGGGTACTGATATTTATAAAGTAGATCCAGGTATTTTTTTTTTAAAGGGCATGAGGCAAAGGTCTTGGTATGGACAAACCATTGCTGCAGATTAAAGAATAAATCAGGGATGGACACGGTGGTGTATGCTTGTAATCCCAGCACTTGAGAGGCTGAGGCAGGAGATCACCGTGAGTTTGAGGTCAGCCTGAACTACATAGCAATACCCTTGTTTCAAACCCCACAAAACCAAAAAGAGTAAGTCAGAGCTGTAGGCAGTAGAAAATGGCAGTAGGAAAGAGTTTTGTATATTCTATATATAATATCTTGTGGGTTTTTTTGTTTTTTTCTTGTTTTTGAGACAGGGTCTCACTTAGTAGTTCAGGCTGGCCCTAAGCTCACTATGTAGCCCAGGCAAGCCTGGAACTCAGCAATCCTCCTGTCTCTGCCTCCCAAGTGCTGGGATTACAGCCATGAGCCACCGCTCCTGGCCCTGTATTATGTGGTATTGATTGCTGGTGGGTGTGAGGCACCACGCCCAGCATTGTATGTGGTTATTGGCGATCGAATTCAGAACCTTGTGCTTGTAAGGCAGGCGCCGGAACCACTGAGCTAAATCTCCAGCCTCCTATAATATCTTGTTTTATAAGTCTAGAAACCATAACATAACATGAATTCTAACACAGTTCTATGTGTTTGTTCATTTAATGGTGTTAAGTCGTGAGATTTAATGTAATACAATCATTGGAATGCAAAATGGTTAAAACTACATGCATCTATAGCATGACTTGTGGAATATCATGAATTAGTCCTGTAAAATGTTATGATACATTAGGAAAGTCTACATACTAATTTTGTATTTAGTATTTGGAGTGTGCTTGGAGGAGAACAAGAAATGAGCAGTATTGTATTGTGATAGGTAATTTATAAAGTTCATCCCTCCTCCTGAATTGGGAATTGAACCCAGGACCTTTGCATTGAGCTACACCTCCAGGCTTTAATCTTGTGAACCTCTTGCCTCAACCTCTCGGATGGATGGGATTATAGACATGTGCCACCACACCCAGCAGTGTTAAGATTTTAGTAAATGTGGGCCGGAGATTTTAGCTCAGTGGTTCTAGCACCTGTCTAGAAGCTCAAGGTCCCTGCTTCCATCCCCATTAACAACATACAACAATACAGGGCGTGGTAACTCACGCCCATCGGCATTCAGTACCACACACCACAAATGCCAGGTTTGATGGCCCAAGCCTGCAATCCCAGCAATCAGGAGGCAGAGGTAGGAGGATTGCTGAGTTCGAGACTTGCCTGGGCTACATAGCTCAGGGCCAGCCTGAACTAAAAAAAGGAGAGCCTATCTCAAAAAAAAAATTTTTTTTTAAAAATAAGTATAAGATCTGAAGATCTATTTTTAAATTCTCAATCTGACATGTAAAAATGATTTCAAGTTGAGGGAACAGTTGGATTTTTAATTTACACAATGCCATTTGTATTAACTGTTAAAACCCTGAGGAAATTACTGTTTACATTTTTCACAGAGAAAGGTGTTTGTAAGTTACCTTTAAAAAATCTAGCCCATCAACTTTATGTTGTTTTAGTTTACTTGCATGTTGGCTGAGACAAATCTTGATATATTATAAATCCGTCTGTTTGTAAGAAGTATTTCATGACTGAATTTGTATTTTGCTGATTGAATCTAGTTGGTTGTGAGACCACAGGTTTTATCGGGTTCTCTTGCATAGCAATTTCAAGATGAGAGGATAAGCATGCAGGCTAGGTAACTAAAAATTAGGTTCTTCAAAGCCATTTCTAAGTAATGTACATGTATATTCTAAAATAAGAATGGTTACACGTATATAAGTAGCTTTATACTTAACTAGCAATTGGTAACTGCTTAAAGGCAGATCATCTCAAAAGGGACACAATTTAAGATATCACCTCATTATCACATATCTAGTTTGAGCAGTGGTGGGTAAATGTTACATTCATGGTTTTGTATTCTTAGTTGGCATTTTATTTATTTATTTATTTTTTGGTTTTTTTGACACAGTGTATTGCTTTGTATTTCAGGCTGGTCCTGAACTTACTATGTAGCCCAGGCTGGCCTTGAACTCACGGTGATCCTCCTTCCTCTGCCTCCTGAGTGCTGGAATTGCAGGCGTCCAACACCAGGCCTGGCAATATAATTTTTTTTCTTGATATCAAACTCAGGATCTTGTGCTTGCAAGACAGGTGCCAGAACTACTGAACTAAGTCCCTAGCCCCTTAGTTGAAATTCAACTTCAAGTACTTTTTGTTTGATACTGGGGATTGAACTCATGGCTTAGCACATACTAAGCTTTCCATCCTCTTATCACTGAGCTATATACCAGTGAGCTATACATCCAGTCTCATGGATGGCACTTTAAACAAAATGTTTTTGAGCCCTGTTGCCCAGCTTGGCCTTGAACCCACAGTTATTCCCCTCCCCCTTTTCTTTTTTCTTTTTGTTAGTACCTAGGATTGAATTTAGGACCTAGTGCTTGCCAGGCAGTTGTGGTGCCACTGAGCTACATCTCTGCCTTCATAGTTACTTCTTGCCTCAGCCTCACAAGGGCTGGGATACTGGTGTGTGCCACCACGTATGGCAAAACAAATGTAAAGAACCTTTTACATAGAATTCATTCAGAGAGCACAAAATAGTCCATTTGCAGAGGTAACTCTAGTTCTACTGGTTACCTTTTGTACCTGTTCCTAAGTTTAAGCTTTATCACCCACTGTGAAGAATTTAGTTGACACAGCCTATTTCAAATTGTTTGGCTCCCTTCATTACTCAAGACATGTAAACCTTTCCTTCTCTGCTTACAATAAAATAAGGAAATGGGACACAGTACTTTTCCTTCATTTCTAATTCCTTTGGGCTGTTTTTTCTGATATGTGTATAACTGTCTTATACCTTACCTCTAGACCATAGATAGCCAAAACAACTTTTTTATTTCTGCACTGGCAATTGAACCTAAAGCCTTTGAGGACAGGGTTTTGCTGGATCACGGTTTCCAGGGCTGGTATAGAACATGGATTCTCAGTATACAGTCTGACTTACTAGAACATGTGCCTTTTTAGAGGGCTCTTTATGATCCATTATTTGCTTAGCTTTATGCAGTTACTAAAATGTGAATCATATCTTTTGAAATTCTCTTCAGATTGTAATTATTGGTGTCTTTTAAATTAATTTTATTGGTTTATTTTGTGTACATGTTATGATCACAGTTGACAGAATTTGTACCAGTACATGACACTTGTCATTTTTTCCCATTCTCTCCCAACCTCCCACCCTCTATATATGTAAGTTTTGTTTCCTTTTTTAACCATCATTTTTTTTCTGTCCCTTCCTTACTTACCCCGTCCACCCTTTTCCCTTTGAATATTTTCTATTTCACAATGCTTACCATACATTTTAGAACTCATTTACATCTTAAATTTCTCATACCAGAGAAGATACGGTATTTACACATCTGTGTCCTATTTATTTCATTTATAAGTATGTCCTCAAGGTACATCTATTTGAGTATAAAGGACTCAAATTTATTGTTCCTTATGGCAGAGTAATACTCCAGTTTTATAGAAAAATCACATCTTTATCAAATCTCCAGTTGATGGGCATTTGGGCAATTTCCAAGATTTAGCTATCACAAACTGAGCTGCTATAAACATGGGTAAACATAGGTCACTGTGATACCTATTTTTTTTTTTCCTTTTTGAGACAGGGTCTCGTTTTATAGTTCAGGCTGGCTCTGAGCTCACTGTATAGTCCAGGCAAGCCTTGAACTCAGCAATCCTCCTGCCTCTGCCTCCCGAGTGCTGGGATGACAGGCGTGAGCCACCACGCCTGGCACTGTGGTATGTGGTATTGATTGCTGGTGGGCATGAGTCTCCACACCCAGCATTGTATGTGGTTACCGGGGATCGAACTCAGGACCTTGCGCTTGCAAGGCAGGCG
>PVIC010001645.1:0-88284 GCA_004025085.1 Thryonomys swinderianus | reverse complement strand
TACAGTGTGAAGTATCAAAGGCAGTTCTTTAGCAATAGGGAAAGTGATATCAGATAGTTATTTGGATATACAGAAAGAACTGAAGGGTCCTGAAAGTAAAATGAAGTTTCAAATAAAATTTGTGCTCTTATTTTTCATTGCTCCAGAAAATAATTGTCTAAAGCAAAAATATTTACTGAAATGTCTATTTTATTGCATATCTATGAATATAGTTTATTATAAAATAGCATAAATGATGTGTGAAAGAAAAACGAATATAGATTTCATTGTCATAATCTATATGAAAGAATCTAATGTTCTTTGAAGATTGCATAAGTAAAAATAATAGTTTTTGAAAAATGTTATAGAATATGCATGTATAGTGGAGCTAAAATGGAACAATAAAAACTCGATTAGGATGAAGTAAAAACCATCAAAATAAATAAATAGATGAAACAGAAAATATAGAAATGTGGTATATTTTTAATGCAAAGTTAATCATATTAAATGAAAATAATGTAAATACACTAATTTAAAGATAAAATGAGTTTTTGTACAAATTAAGACATATTTACTATAAAAACCCATTTCATATGAATAGGATATGCTATTAATAGACAAACTAAAAACCAGAGATGAACATCTTAGCTTTATTCACCAATGATAAACTGAATTAGCTATGTTAGTAACTTTGACTCCTATTACAATATTTTAAGAATGTTAAGAATGAGTATGAAATCATGACTAAGGTCTCAGTTATCCAAGAAGACATTCTTATTTCCAACAAGAATATTAAATTCAGATGCATATTCACCACATGGGTTTAATATATAGATACCAAAAACAGGCAGAATTGAAAATATAGCTAAGAAATTTTACTTGTAGGCCACGATACTCCTCTTTCACTAATTAATAAAGCAACTAGATAGAAAATCAGAAAATATAAAGAAGTCAAATGTTAAAGCCAGTTTTGCCTAATTCACATTCATGTAATAAATTAATAAATTGAGAAATGCACATTGTTTTCAGTACAAAGTGAAATATTAACAGCATAGAATACAGTTGGGGGTCATAAAATAAGACTTAACAGATTCAGAAGTATTTCTTCCCAAGGATGGAAAGATAGTTCAATGTATGCAAATTGATGAATATTATATATCACATACGTTGAATCAAAGATTGTGAATGTTCATTTCAATTGACAAAGTGTCCAACAAAATTCAGCATCTCTTCAGGATAGACTTTGAGGGCTTAGATATATAATGATCTTACCTCAAAATAGTACAGGCTGTCTTTGACAAATCCATGCCCAACATGGTGCTGATTTGGAAAAAAAATTGAAAGGATTAATTCTGAAATTAAAAATGACAAAAGGATGTTTAATCATGTCACTTCCATTCAATATAGTACTTGAAATTTTGACCAGCGCTGCTAGGCAAAATAAAGAAAAAGAATGCAGATAGGAAAGGAAGAAGTCAAATTTTATTTAATCTAAGACTATCTGGTCCTATAGACTTGTAACCTAAGAGCTCAATCAGAAGACTATTAGATTCAGTAAATACATGCAGCAAAGCAGTAGTACATAAAATCAACAATCAATATATTTTTTGTACACTGGTAGTGAATTCATATGCTGTGAGAAATATGAAATACAGCTTTATTACCAACAGCTTAAAAATATAAAGTACTTAAGAATCAGCCTAACCAACAAATGAGCTTGACAAGCAAAATCACAAAGAACTGAACAAAACGATTGCAGACACTAGGAGATGGAAAAACCCTCCCGGGTTCTTGGATTAGTGGAATCAATATTGTTAAAATGGTCATATCACAAAAAGTTATCTGTAGATTTAATTCAAGTTCTAACAAAATTCCAGTGAAATGTTCACAGAATTACAAATAAAATCAGTCCTCAGATTTGCATAAAAGTACAAAAGTTCCACAGTAACCAAAACAGTTCTGAACAAAAAGAGCAATGGTGAAGGTATCATGGTTTCTGATTTCAGAATATTCTCTGGATTACTAATAATAAAACTACCATATTACTGCCATAAAATCAGTCATATAGACCAAAGAAATGCAACAGAGGATGTACATAACTATAGGCATCTGAGTTTTAACAATCGTGTCAAAAATATATGTCGGAGAATAAGAAAACTCCACCAAATGGTCCTGATACAAATGGGTATCCATATATAAGATACTGAAACTATGTCATACTCATCCTGTACAAAAACAACTCACACTAGATCACAAACTTAAATATAAGATCTAAAACTATGAAACTGCTGGAAGGAGAAAAAAAAAGTAGTAGCCAAGATATAGGCACAGTAATTTACTTACTATATTGGATTCCAATAGCTCAGGAAATAATAGCAAAAGTCAAAAAATATGATTACATTACATATAAAACCTTCTGGATGACAAACTAACTACAAAGTGAAAACACAGCCTTCAAAATCAGAGAAACTTTTTTTCAGCGACTCTTCTGGTAAAAGATTAATGTCCAGGAAATATAAAAGAAAAGAAAACCATTCCTGTACTCCAGATAAGCCAACCAGTAAATGGTCAATGAACAGTGAATTTTTCAAAAGAAGTACAGATACCAATAATAATTTGAAAGGTTCAACATCACTAGCTATTAGGCCAATCCAAATCCAAACTACACTGAAATTTTATCTCACCAGAGTCAGAATACGTACCATCAGAATTACAGATAATATTTTCTTGTTTTGATGCAAGGAAAAAGGAACTTTCTACACTTTCATTGAGAATATAAATTAGAACATCCATGATGGAAATCACTATGGAGGTTCCTCAGAAAACTAAAAAAGAATTGCTATATGATCTAGCTATAGCATTCCTTAGTTTATAACTAAAGGAATTGTCAGCTTAGTTTAGAAATACCTGCATGTCCATGTTTCTTACTGCTCAATTTATAGTAATTAAATTAAGGAACCACCCTAGATAATGGCCATAGTATAAATGGATAAATAAAATTTCCTACATATATTAGTAGTGTTATTCTTCCATAAAGAATAATGGAGTCATGTTCTTTTAATGACAAGGGGTAGAACTGGGAATGGCATGTTAATAATCCAAGCTCAGAAAGGCAAGAATTGAGTTTTTTTTCTCATATAAGGAATTTTGAAATGCACAATTCGATGTAAAAGCACAAAGGGAGCAACAAGAGCAGAGAAAGGTTTCAGGGGGATGGATGAGAGTAGGTTTTGTGTGTGAGGGATGAATATGACTAAAATATGACGTATGTGTATCTGTGCTGTGGTGAAACCTGTTATTCTGTGTGTCACTAATGAAAAATGTAATGGGATATCACTACAACCTAATATTTCAGGTTACAATAAGAGTTACAGTCATTACAGAAAGTGGAGTAAATGAAGGTTTGAGGATGTTCCTGGTGAAAATGTAAATGGCCACGACACTGGAAGTTATTCTCACAGTTTGTTATAAAGTTAACCTTTAGGCATGGCGCAGTCTTCACATCACCATATATATATTCCATAAAAAGAAAATTGATGTTCACATAAAATCTAGTGCAGAAATATTTTTGGCAGCTTTATTAATAAATCATCAAAAAGTGGAGACAATTTTCCCTTGAGCCATAAAGTGGATGAACAATAACCTTGTAGTGGACACTCAAAGCTCAGAAGGGAGGAACCATGGGCCCACTCACAATCATAGCTGTGCAGTATATGATTTTAGCAATGGGACTTTTGGAAAAGAATAAATGAAGCAGTTTGACAATGAAATTAAAATCAAAAGTTTTGATTTCACTTGATGTTTTCATTGCTTATCACATCCCTGTTTCTCAGCACTGCATGTGGGTGTGTAATACTTTTTATTGTTAAACATTTAACATTAAAAATTATTTGCCATGGAATAAATGAATAACCCATAGCTTAATTGTTTTCAGGTGATATAATACTTTATTAGAAGGCAGATATTAAAATTAGTTTTATATAGGACTTTAAATTGACCCCAGAACATAGTTTTATTTTGCCTACAATGATTAATACCATTGCAAATTGTTTCTGTATCCCTGATTAACAAATTCCAGTAGCAGGAAAACTAGCAGATGTCTAGCATGTTATATACTTAATCACGGTAAGGCATAATGAAGTAGTAATTTTATAAATGTAGAGAACTGAAAATTAAGTGTGTGAAAATATAATTTTTAAGCAAGGTTAAACATTTAATTCATGGAGGCTGAGCTGTTTAGATCATTGCTTTATGTATTAATGCATAGAACTGTGCATGGAACATTCTAGATATTTGTTGAAAGGTTTCTGGAATTAATCTGCAATAAAAATACATGATGACTACATCTAAATTTTTAAAAGTACACTCGGCAAAATGTAGGCTGTATCTAATTTGCACCTTGAGTTCAGGGTGTCAACATTAGAATTTTACAAATATGGGTTGAAGCTTTAGTCTTGGGGAAGAACAGGACACAAAAAAAGATAATTCTGATGAACTACAAATTTCAGGCAAATCTTTACTGTTTGGATAGACTTACAAACCTGGCTGTTTATTCCATACTTAGTTTCTGATGCTTTTGTTTTCCTTGTATTTTAATTTGTTCCTAATACAAACTATTTCTTCCTACATATAAATGTGTGTGTGTGTGTGTGTGTGTGTGTGTCTGTCCATTCTGGAGAATTATTTATTAATAGAAATTAAGATTAGGTCCAATTTATTGATACATTTTGTCAAGTAAGTTCAGAAATACTGATACAGCAACAATAATTCTCTAAGAAGCTTTCTTAAATCCTAAAGTATCAATATTTCATAGTAAAGGCTCTTTATTTAAATTTATCTGCTTTTAAAATACCATTGATGTACCTGATGCATTCTAATTGCAAAGAATGTGAACCACAAATTCTGTATTATGGATATTATCATAATAAAAACTACTTCAGTTAATGCAAAATTTATAGAATAATGACAAAACAAAAGCTTCTGAGAAAATAATTGTTTTAGTGTAAGCAGTTTATAAATCTCAAACAGCACTCCGAAATTGTAAATTAGCTTCTACATATCACTGATTTTATGATGCACAAAAGTAATGACAAGAAAATATATACTTGCCAACATATATTTAGTGATGTGGATGGATGTGCACATATGTGAACACATACACAAGCAATTTTTCACATACTTTCTTCTTTTAACTAATTTCCTTTTTTGAATTGTTGATATATCTGCAATACACACTAATTTCATTCATACTGGTGAGTTAGTAATATCCATATCAAATCTCAGTTACTATTTGTTTATACTGTCTTGTATTGTTGTTTTCATCTCTACAACCTAACAAACATCTGGCCTAAAACACTGGAATAATTTGTGGAAACGTAGAAGGTATATTCTTTTAGAAGAATCTGTGGACTCTTAAAGAAATTTTTAATGCTGAAAATAGTCATTCATACCTTTAATACTAGGCACTTAGGAGTCTGAGCCAGAGGGGTGCCAAGTTCCAGTTGGCCTGGGGAATGTGTAGAAACTGTGTTCAAATAAAAAGCACAAAGTATTGGGTTAATTAGCTCAGTGGGAGCACCCTCCTGGCCTGTGAAAGGTAACAGCGATACGTTTTTCCCCTCTCAAGAATTCTCATTAAAACTTACTGGAAGTTGATTATCAAGATTTACAAGGTCTCATCTCAGATGATTCTAACATATACATAGCTAAGTCTGAGAATCACAGTTCTAGAATATGTATTTATTTATGTAGGTAATATGTTGAGCAATTTGAAATTAGAAAATATTTTATTAAACATTTTAGGGTTTAAAATGTAGAAATTATTTTCTAGGGAATTTAAGGTGATTTGTTGTACTATGTATTCATTTTTTTCTCCAACCTTCAAAATAGTACATCTGAACTAAAGTGTGATTTGTTCTTCTGGATACGCAGAATGTGAATTGACTCAGTTTAAGAGTCAGAATATGTGGATTTTTGTGGTGATTTTGCCAGTTTCTAAATATATTGTCTTGGTGGACCTAACTAATAACTTAGTTCCTCAGTGAAGATAATAATGTACTCCTTGTGTTATTTTCTAGATTAAGCGGCATACATATATAAGAATTTTTAAATTTTTAAGAGCCATCCAAATTTCACATGGAATTGCTTATTAGTACCCATAGCCTGTTCTTGGCCTTTCCTGTTGTGCATCTCCAACCCTTTTTCATTCACTTTTTACCATGGGAAAGTATTTCCTTATATTGCACAGACTGACCTGACATTTGTAATTTTTCTGTCTCAGATTCTCAAGTTACTACAATTATAGGCATGTGCCACCATGCCTGGCTGCTATGTTTCTTGAGATCACTTTAGCAAATAATGTTTGTACTGTTAAATAATTCATGTGTTTGTTCATTAAGTAATAGTTCTTTCAGTGTCTACTGTGTATCCATCAGTGCATTCTTGGGTTTGGAGACAGAGCCAAGTGAGATATAGTTGCTTTTTCTGTGGAGTTGTTGTCTAATGCAAAGGAAAGAGCCACACACATGTGCACACCATGCAGATATGAAATTTGCTAAGGGAAGCTAAAAGTCCTGAAAACATGTAAATAAAATATAAAATTATAAAATCAAGCAGGTTACTTCAGTCTTTTAAAACCTACACAAAGTATATTCAAATAGGCGTTTTGAATAGTATATTCAATAAGACATTTTTCCAGTGCCTCTTAGGCATTGACATTTTGGAGCATTAAGTAGTGCATGCTGTAATTAACAAATATATTTTCCTGGGAGCAGTATAAATTAATGAGTAAAAAATGTAGGCTCTGAAATTGTATTTGCTTGGTTTAAGTTCTTGCTTGATTGCATACTACCTTCATGAATTTGGATACATTTTTAACTACTGGTTTTCACTGTCCCCATCTGTAAAATAAGGCAATAACAATGTTTCTTGGAATTCATGAGAATTTATGAGGTGACCCTAAGTTCTTTGAGTGATTACTAACACAAAGGAATTTGTCAGTATTTTCTGATAATTTGCAATTTCTTTCATGATATTTCTTAATCTGAGAGAATATCCTTTCATTTTTATGTATCACAGCAGTCAAGTTGGCTTATTTTACTTAAATTATTGAACAGAAAGTTAGAAAATGATTTAACAGAAAGTTAAAAAATGAGCTATAGGAAAAAGTTGACAAAAGTAGAATACTTTTACTTTAAACCAACATATCAGGATATTTTTTCTGCTTCTGGATTATAACTTTTTTATTATTTGCAAGAATCTCGGATTTTATATAGTATCATATATACTTTTAAAAACATCATCTGTTTTCATTGAAAGAGCTACTATGAAATTTTATCAGTAGAAAAATGGCAAATCCATATAACACACTTAGAACTGTAGTATGGCATGGAATTCTATCGGTGTTGTTTGACTGTCCATTAAAAGTAAGACACATCAGGGCCGGAGATTTAGCTCAGTGGTTCCAGCGCCTGCCTTGCAAGTGCAAGGTCCTGAGTTTGATCCTGGTAACCACATACAACAATGTTGGGCGTGGAGACTCACACCCACCAGCCATCAACACCACATACCACAGTGCTGGCGTGGTGGCTCACACCTGTAATCCCAGCACTCGGGAGGCAGAGGCAGGAGGATTGCTGAGTTCTAGGTTTGCCTGGGCTACAAAGTGAGCTCAGGGCCAGCCTGAACTACAAAAGCGAGATGCTGTCTCAAAAAAAAAAAAAAAAAGTAAGACACACCACATATCCAGAAGAATTAGTATTGTAAATTCAGTGGTTATCTGATTCTTTGGTGATTTTAAAATTTTATTTTATAGATTGGAGGTCTTCTGAAAGGTCACAAAACCTGTAGCTGCTTTTTCCAAATTGAATAGAAATTTCTTGAGCTGTCTTAAATGGAGTTTTCTTGACAGTTTTAGATTATTTTATTTTACTTGTTTTTCACACTAAGTGCCTTATTACTTTCAGGCCTTGTTTCTGAGGAATCTGGCCTTCTCTCTCTCTCTCTCTCTCTTTTTTGTTCTTTTACTTTCTTATTTAAAACAAATTCTGACAGATTTAGAAATTGAAAAATTATCATTGCTTTCTAGTTGAACACTTATCTTGGAAAATAGTCTGTGATTTTCTTTCTCAGCAATTATGATCATTCAGAATTAATGTAAACACTGCTACATTTGCTTCAAGAGAAAATATCATGAATGACTTTATGCAAATTGCTGCAAGAGCCATAAGAGTCTACTATCAAATTAGAAACTCACAGTTGTTTCAGCCTCACTTATTTTGTTGAGAATATATATTTTCAAAGTGGCACAAAACCTTTATAGATACTACATAAATTTTCTGTTATGAAAAATATGATTTGCATATAGTTTTGTTAATATAGTAAATTGCTATTTTAAAGTCATTATGATAGTGGAAATGAAGTTTAAAATGGGTATCTAATTGAAATATAAATTTTATGCCCTTCTTCTTGGGTATATTAGAATCTGTAAAAGCCAAGAACAAAGGAAATTGAACACGTCTTATGATTTTCCCCACTTTAAGGGCATGTTTAAACTTTATCTTGTCAGATTTTGTGTGTAAATAAGAATCAATTGCTAATTTTAATTTACCCAAATTTCTAAGGATATATATATATATATATATATATATATATATATATATATATATATACATTCACGTTAGGAAAAATTCATGTATATAGAACACTTATTTAAGGGGAAATATCTGTTTAGTCAAACAACATTTATGATTCTTCCTCTGGGACTGTGAACTTCTGCAAAGCTTTGGGGAACAGATCTGAATGATAAGTTATGTTTCTTTACTTCAAAGTATCCTTAATCATTTGAATACTGTATACTCTAAGATTTCCTTAGGCTTCATGTCATACAGTTTGTTTTTTAGTTAGGATTTTCTGACAAGTTGGTAACCCTCTTGACAACATTATGATTTAATAATGCTTTCATGAATTTTAAAAAAAATTTCATATGACCTAGAGTTTGTTGGATTTACTGAATGGAATCAAACCTAATATTTAAACTAAAATCCTTTGTATAAAAATCACAAATTATTTTTCTACAATAACTGTCTTTTTACTAAATATATCTATTCCATGAATTTAATTTGACCTTTTATTTTATAGACCTTAAAAAAGAACACTAAGATTAGGATGTTATTGGTTGGAAAAACATCTCAGAATAGATCAAGTAGAACTGAGGTTCTCTTCTGAATATCTATTGCCATTTTTCTTTCCTGAGTTTATTGCCTTGAATATACAGTTGAGATGATGTTATTGGCCCAGTAATTACAATGTTTTTTGTACTTTTTTTACCCATTGTAGAAATAGAGTACATATTGGCTACCTATTATAGGGTGGTTTATAATTTTAGGTCAAAGTTTTAATTCCTATTTTCTCAGAAATTTCTTCACAAGAAGTGAGGTAGACAAGTCAGTGGATTGTCCCTCTGGGTTATATGTTATGACATCATTTGAGTCTTTTTGGCACAGTGTAAATACTGTCTCTTCAAGTAGAAGTCCCTGACTATCCAATGTAACGCAGTCTCTGAGGCAATATCAAGATGATTTTCAAAGTTCATGACACTCTCTAAATTCTATTTTTGTTAATTATTTATGTCTTTTTAAAATGAAATGTCAATTTAAGGACAGAAATCACCATTTTATTCTGTTAACTACCTTCCCCTTGCCTTTAGGGTTATGGCTTGTATGTGCTGGCTTTTAATTAGATATTTGTGGGCAAAGTGAAGGAACAGATGTTAAAAATTTCTTCCTCATAGCGCAGATGAATAGACTTCACTCACTTAACTGATATTTATTTTTGTCTGCAGTATTTCAGAGATATAATACTTACTCTTGGGAATACTATGTTAATCTTAGTTTGCTAGGAAGACAATGCCAGCTGTATAATTACAAACAATAGTGGGTACTATGCACAAATATTCTAGATCTTTCTCCATGATAGTCTAGCTGCTTGTTTACAGATTTTAGTTCAAGTGTCTTAGTAGGAAGTTGCCCTATTCTTACAGGGACGATTTCTTCATTGTACTTTCTTGGTAGAACACGTTAGTGAATTATATCTGGATATGTGATTACTGGAAGGAAAATAATTTAATTAATATTGTAAAAAACTGGCTAATACAAGTTTTTCTAATACATGTAGAATTATAGTTTTGAATGTCTTCAAATATAATATAAAATTATATCAATTAAACTAATCTCAAAATATTTTTCTTATTTGAAAATAAGCATCTGTATATGCATATGTCAGTGGTTACTAGAGTCAGATGGAGCAAAGCACAGACCTCTGGCTCTAGAGACCACAGGGGCCTCTCAGGGGCTTGGAGCCAAAGCTGAGTCCTGCGAGAATCTGAATCAAGTGTCCCAGCACCACGCAGACTCAGTTCCTCTTGCATGGACATAACATGCAAGTTTATACAAAATCTTCTAGAATTATGAGGAGATGTAAGCAAGTCTTCTGGTGAAGCCAAGGAAAACATCATCAAGCAGGGGGCATTGAAAATGCCTTAAGCATGTGCAGAAATAGACCTTAAGGATGAAGAAAGGCCATTTCAGACAGAGGCCTTTCTTGTTCGAAACATGGGGCAGTCAGTAGCAGGATGACGTTCCTCCCCAGAGAACGTGGGAGTTCTGGAGGCTCCACTCAAGGCTCTGTCGGAATGGGTCTTGGTTGCTTTGCTGCAGAGCTATAATTTTGTGTACTGAAGAAGAGTGTGTGACAGAGGCATGTCTTAGTTACTTTCTTGTTGGAGAAAAAGTTGCAGGAGGGGAGGTTTACTTTAGGTCACAGTGTGTAAAGATTTCAGTAATAATCCGGTATCACACTCACGATTCAGCCATTTCCCAAAACCCCGTGTATGAGTGCAGGAGTCTTCTGAGGGACCTCTCGATGTAAGCCATAGCAGGGCATAAGACACGGAGTGGGACTGGAGGTGGCGAGTAACAAAGGATCACAGCGAGGAGAGGCACTGGGCATTCAAGAAATCTGTTCAACAAAATTTAGTGACTCATTAGATGTGAATCTCGTAAAAGGGAGGAGAGTAAGTGTTACTTCTGTCTTGTCCAATTTAATACCAATTTAATTTAATACTGAGACAAGATGAGTTTTTTTGTTTGGAAGAAATGCTTAGTTCCTTGTGAGTCATGTTTAATCTGAGGTAACTTGAAATGCTAAGGTGAGATATCTAGAGGTTGAAAGATTTGGAAAGCATCATTTAGAAATGGATTGGGTTTTATGTGGTCCTTGGAACATGTGTGTTATGTCCATGTCAGAGAAGAGAGGGCACTCTGGGCTGACAGGTGAAATGTTCATAGAATGCTGGAGACAAGTTTTAACTATCCACAACACAAGCGGGACTGATGCATATAAGTAATACATTAATGCATGAACCAGTTAGATGTGTCAAATTAGGAATGCAAGTGACAGGATAATTAAGTCTTGACATGCATTTTTTTATATGGACCAACATTTAAAAGGGGGCAAGTTCTAATAAGTAATTTTTAAAAAACTGGTAAGGACACTAAGCATGGTAAAAGTGAAGGCCATTTTTACATTCTAACCAGGTACTCTTGGTTGTTCCTCTGAAATCAGAGAAGCCTGTGATAGCCATCATGTGAGACAAAGAATAAGAATGCAAAGGATATTTATGCTGCAGATCAATAATTGGTTAGTTATTTACACATACAGAATGTCCTTTTGACCCTTTCATACCACACTCATCTCCTGTTACCTGTTTTCCTTAGAGAAGATTCCTCCGTGACCCTTGGTTCAGTGATTGTTCCTTTATTTTTTCTTGTCTATTGTATCATCTTCTCTCTCTGTCTCTTATTTTTTTTTTTCCTACTGACCTGAGGAGTGGCCTGACAATTCTGGAGGGAAGTGCTATTGCTTCTGGGGTGGATGAAAAAAGTGTGTCCTGTAGTTAGCATGCTGTTTTCCTGGCAGACACAGAGAAGCAGCCTTTTAGTTCTAAAAAAACCAAATTCCTTAGAGTCAATGTGGCAGCCCTGGTGCTTCTACAAATTTAAAAAAAAGCAAAACCGAACAAAAATAAAAAAAAAGCCACAGGAGCCAGGCAATAACAAACAATAAAAGAAACATAACTTAAAGCAGAGGAACTCTGCCTTGTGCATACATCTTCCTCTTATGGGTCCAAAGATTCAATACACTGTTATTATCATGGCATTTCTTCTATTAAAGTTGTTCTTTCCTGTCTTACTGTTTTCTTTTGTGTCTAGTATTCACCTTCTTTTCTTTTCTGTCTAGTGGGGAATCTTGCACAACTTCCAATGAGACACTGATTGCATTTGTAGACACAAACAAATTTAAAGTCATGCCCAGTAGGCCTTTGTGGTACCACCTTACCATCTCACCATGCTCTTTATTCTGTAACTATTTTAGATTTGTTTTTGCCTGAGAGCTGACAAACTATTTTTCTTCAGGAAAAGTTCTGGACAGATTAAACTCCATGCCTTTTTAGAAACCCTTTAATTTTTTTTTCTAAGAAATACAATACATGACAAACAAGTCCAAATAGTTATGGGTGACCTTTCTAAACTATTTGAAGCTTATTGTGGTTAAAGAATGCAATAGAAAGTTTCTTTAATTAATGTATTTGTCCAGATCTCTAGTTATATATATCACATAACTGACATCCTTTTGGTCAGTCAAATGATTAGCACACATAGAGTATTTTTTTGTTGCTTTGGAGATAACTGGGTCCATGTTGCTTAAGCCAAAAAAATACATCTTATAGATTTGTGGAATTTGTCTTTAATTGTATATAAGTGTATGTGTATACCCATGTATCTATATACATATAAATTCAATGATCTATCTATCTATCTATCTATCTATCTATCTATCTATCTATCTATCTATCTATCTATCTATCATCTATCTATCTATCATCTATCATCTATCTATATCCATCTATCATCTATCTATATCTTTATATATGCATCTGTGTTTCAGTTACAAGGAAACTCAAGTGTCCACCTTGATCTAGAACTCAAGGGATATACCAAATACAATGAAAAAAGATCTAGCTGTCTTTCCCAATTAAAAAATAGAATTATGGTAAGTTAAGTGCTTTAATTTGCTTTTTTCACCACATATTTAATATTTAAAACCTCACATTTTCATGTTGACAGTAGGTTTCTCATTGCTTTACTGGCAAGGTGACTAGTTGGAGTGGAATAGATTGCCTTTTGTTGATTTTCAGTGTGTAATAAAAAATTTCATTTGGTATCACATTGAATATCATGTGCAGATAGTTTTTCTTAGTGTGGTTTTGTTTGTTTTGTTTTCTGTTTTGGTAGGTGCTTTTTCACGGATGGTTGTGAGCACGTCTTCTCAAACTGAATGAATAGTTCTAACTAAATATCTTCCACATTTATATTAAAAGTGTATTTTTCTGTTCCACATATATATATATATATATATATATATATATATATATATGTGTGTGTGTGTGTGTGTGTGTGTGTGTGTATACTTTTTCAGACATGACTCTGAAGTATTTACATTTTGTTTTGAATTTTAGTTTGTTAGTACAGGTTTGCTGAACATAACGATTACACTGTTCATGCATGTCCATAATGCATATGAGTTTTTACTTCCTTACTCTCCTCTCCTCCTTCCATCTCTAGATCTCATTACCTCTTGCAAATGATCTGTCTTCCCATTTAGTATTATCTTTTTGTCTCTTTGAATTCTTTCTGTTTTTAGTTTCTCATATAAAAGAAGCCATTGCAAGAAAGTTTCATAAGAGTACAGTGATGTAAATGTAATTATTAGTATCATCGTAGTACAAATAGTATTTTATGCAAGTTGTCTGATTTCTAGCTCTGGGTATAAAAGCTGTCACAAGCTCTACTGGATATATTTTGCTTGCTTTTGTTTCTGGGAACTTTAGGGTTTTGTCATGAGATAGGGTTTTGAAGATGGAGGTTTTTATGGTTTCATAAAAACTGTCAAAAGCTTGGAATAATGATTAAATACTGGTTCACACTGGATTTTTTGTTTTTCTTTATTTTTGATGACCTTTCCATTGGGTACTTAAAAACAGCAACTAATGCCAGGCGTGGTGGCTCACGCCTGTAAT
Source organism: Thryonomys swinderianus (assembly GCA_004025085.1). NCBI lineage: Eukaryota > Metazoa > Chordata > Mammalia > Rodentia > Thryonomyidae > Thryonomys > Thryonomys swinderianus. The sequence continues at coordinate 74,168 of PVIC010001645.1, read as the reverse complement.
CCCAGCACTCAGGAGGCAGAGGCAGGAGGATTGCTGACTTTGAGGCTTGCCTAGGCTACATAGTGAGCTCAGGTCCAGCCTGAACTACAAAGTGAGACCCCGTCTCAAAAAAAAAAAAAAAAACACACAAACAAAATAACAGCAACTAATGTAAAGAGGAAATTATATTGTAGTATAAATCCACATTTCAGTTATTAATTATCACTTATGGGGGAGCATACATGATAGGTTTTTCCCTTTGTTATATGAACCAAATGTGCATAAATATCTGGATGCACACATGTACCTTTATTTTCCTTTATTTAAAAATTAAGAAATCTTTTAATAATACTTGTGTTGCCTCTTCATACCCATTCATCTTCAGAATCAATCTTTAGGGCCGGAGGGTTAGCTCAGTGGTTCCAGCGCCTGCCTCGCAAGCGCAGGGTCCTGAGTTCGATCCCCGGTAACCACATATAATGCTGGGCATGGAGACGTGCCCACCAACAGTCAACACCGCATACCACAATGCCAGACGTGGTGGCTCACGCCTGTATTCCCAGCACTCGGGAGGCAGAGACAGGAGGATTGCTGAGTTTGCGGTGGCTTGCCTGGGCACCATAGTGAGCTCAGGGCCAGCCTGAACTACAAAATGAGACCCTGTCTCAAAAAAAAAAAAAAAAGAAAAATTAATCTTTACTTGAGGCATACTTTGTCCTTTGGTGGAATACTAGAATATATAGTACAATATTGAGAAAATTAAAGGGTATCTCATTGCATTTGTTTCAGGAACCAAAACTAAATATCATATGTCTACTTTATAGCACAGAACAATTTTTTTTTTTTTTTTTTGAGACAGGGTCTCGCTTTGTAGTTAAGCCTGGCCTTGAGCTCACTATATGTAGCCCAGGCAAGCCTGGAACTCAGCAGTCCTCCTGTCTCTGCCTCCCGAGTGCTGGGATTACAGGTGTGAGCCACTACGCCTGGCATTGTGGTACATGGCATTGATTGCTGGTGGGTGTGAGTCACCATACCCAGCATTGCATGTAGTTACTGGGGATCAAACTCAGGACCTTGCACTTGCAAGGCAGGCACTGGAACCACTGAGCTAAATCCCCATCCCCATGCACAGAACAATTCTTGACCTTTCTCTCTTAGGACATAGTACACTGTGGACTCTGAAAGACAATGACTTTTCGGAAACGTTGGGTGCATTTGGTCGGCGAGAGGGATGTCACTCAGACGGAGCCAGAAGTAGCTCTACCTCAGTAACCATATCTGTTCTATCGTCTAGTGGGTCAATGATTGTCTTAGTGAGAATCAAAAGATAAAGCCAAGGAATCATCAGATGTGCAGAAGGTCCTGCTCTGTAGTGACGACTTGTAAACTTTCACTCTTGTTTAAATCCCAATTACTAGAAGAAGAGGATGGTATATTTACCTCATTCTTCAAGTTTAAGCCTGTAATAGTTAATTATTAATTAGGGCTTTTGTCTAGTTGAAGAATCTATTTCATTTAGTTTTTTTTCCTTAATAGAATATGTCATCATTGGTTTGATTATTAGATGAAGCATTTAAAACTTATAGTTTGTTTTCTAACTAAATCTATCAGAAATTTCACTCCAAAATATCAGTTATGTGGTGCTTGTAAACAGATGACTCTTCATTTAGCAGAACATTTTATCAGTATAAGCTGCTCTTTTAATTCTGAGCTTTCCAGAGTTCATTGATAACTGATTTTTCTTTGTAAAATACTGTGTTTTTCAGTGTTTATACTTGCTAGCCAAGTCACCAAATAAAACACTTTGAGTCTTTGATTTGTTTCTGTGGTTGTACTAATATTAGCTCACTAACGATCTCACCTCCCTAGTCAAATGGGAGTGATTGAAATTCTTCACTAATGACCTTTATCTCATGCACAAAATTCTCATTTCTGAACCTGTAGTTCTTAAACTCCACAAGGACAGATAGAAAGGCACCTTTTTATGTCCCTGTTTCTATTGTGCCTTGCACTATACATGATGAATGTATTAAGTATCATGAAATCACAAGTATATACTAATAAAAAAGAAAGGAAACATAATAAAAGCAAATTAGTAGTAATATCTAAATATGTTGTTAGTATTTCTTTCAAAAAGCCATTCAAAAGTGATTTTTAAAAGCAAGATTTGAAGAAACCAATAGTTTCTGGGCTGAGGGAAGAAAGGCCAATACTGAGAGTCATTTCAGCATGTACAGATCTTCACTGTTGTTGAAGGCTTGTTTTGTTATTTCTGCTGATTTCCTTTTTCTTTTAAAAACTGCAGGTGTATCTATCCTACTGTATTTTGGGTTGTATGAGGATATTTACCAGAATTGATAGATTTTCTTATTATTGTGCCTACAAATAAACACTAGATAGTTGACAAGCTCTTTTTTCTCTTATCACCTTCTTGCCTGAGGAACTCTGGCTTATTTTATGTTTCTATTATATTTACACTATTTTGCCTTTGCAGTTTGAATAAAAATATTAAGCTCTGTTTTTACATGAGCTTTTTTTCAAACACGTTTACTTTTAATATTTTATCTTCTGAAAAGGTATTATTATGCCAATGGGAGATTTTTCCACGTATGATCATTCCATTATTTATTACAATTTAGTTATTTTTCTTGGTTCCTTTCATCTCAGGTTATTTATTTGCTACTTTTCCATTATTTTCTCTGTAATACTTTCTGAACAAGTGTGCTGTGAATTCAGTGTAATCCATTCTTCATTCTCTGAGGGGCCATTCTTTGTTTCTGCCATTATTCATATGAGGAACAGAGAATAGTGATACAAGGAGCATGAACTCCATGCGAGAAATACTAGCAATTGAACAGTTATTGTAGAATTTAAGAAACTTATTTACAATATAATCTGCATTTTACTTAAATATTAGGAAGAAAAATACATTTTTTTACAAAATTAAGATAAATTATCTAGGCAGGCATATACATTGTCTTTAAAAAGCTGCAGAGTTTTTGTACTGACATTTCCAGAATATATAACCTTTTTCATATTTTCATAACTTGCCTTGATAATGACTACTAGTAGCAACCAGAGCAAGGCAAGAAGAAAAAATCAAGCTGACAATAAAATTATTGGTAAAAATTTCTTCCCAGCAAGCTCTGTAAGATGAAAACTATATCCACAATAAAATTTGTAATTTAAAAATTTGTAATTCATGAATAGAAATTAAAATGTCTTTAAATATTCTTCTTTAGGGACTAATTATAGTGGTAAAATAAGATGGGGGAAATAATTTTCCTAAAAGTAAAAGAACTTGTAGCTCTGTTGTAAGTTACACAAGCAAAGTTAGAAGGAAGATCAAGAATCTAGGTCTAAGTGCCGGGCGTGGTGGCTCACGCTTGTAATCCCAGCACTCGGGAGGCAGAGACAGGAGGATTGCTGAGTTCGAGGCTTGCCTGGACTACATAGTGATCTCAGAGCCAGCCTGAACTATAAAGCGAGACTCTGTCTCAAACAAAACAAAACAAAACAAAAGAATCTAGGTCTATTGGTTCAATATCTCTTATGTAGTGATTTATTTTGCTCTTGACTTTGCTTGTAAGTAGAAATTTTGCTGTGTCATAATTTATTTTACTACTGTGCTTTTGTTGATACTCCTGTCACTTTAAAGTAGTGGTTTTCTCTATGACAAGGTAGGAGTCTCTCTTCAATGGACTTATCAAGAGCTGAGGTCTTGCTTCTTGAGCTGTGCTTTCCAGGATGTAGCTTTTATTTTTCTTTTCAACTGAATTAAGATAGTTTATGGAATCACAGTTGTCTACCCATTGAAATACAGTGTTGCTTTTACATGACTGTGATTAATTCATTAGTCATGGGACATTTACTATGCACCACTCTTCAGAGCAACGTAAACACCTCTTCCTCTTCCACATGTATACCTTTTCAGAGAAAAAGCAAGTATCTAATAATTAAAATTGTCAGAGGTAAGCAGACAATTTATAAAACTGAATTGAATTTCAGCTCCAAGAATGAAAGTAACTTCCACTCTAGGGAAGAAAGCCCTGTGGTTGGGAGGAGCTATGCTGTCCCACATATGTAGAATCTTGTTAGCTCCTTTTTAAAAGTGAGTTTGGTTTTAGAGAAAGCTCAAAGGCAAGCTAGTTCCTTATTTACAAATGTCTTACTAAATCTTAAGTTTTCTCATGGCAGTTTCAGATTAATAATCTTTGGTAATATTGGTGTTTCATGTAGGAGTTTTCAAGGTTTGTGGTATTATATAGCAATTCTGCAAAAATGAGAAACAAAGCATATATGTATATATATACATATATATACACACACACACACATATATATGTGTGTGTATATATACATATATATGTATATATATGGCTTTGAGAGAGGGCAGGACAATGGGAAAGAATGGGAATCAAGATATATCATGTACATTAGGTACAAATCCTCAATGTTGAATGTGACTGTGATACATAACTAAAATTTAACAATGAACTCAATAACGGAAAGAAATTCCATTTGTAATATGTCTCTATCCTAGATCAAGATTGAGCTATCTTCTGAGGCAACAGAGATCAAGTGAAATATAAATTTTATTCAATGTTATATTTTATCTTTGTAGTTATACATACTGTAAAGATGTTATGTTATATTAGAATGACTGACCTCCCCTAAACATTAAAGCTTAGGTAAGAAAAATGAGTTAAGGTGATTTTGTCCTATTACTTGCAAGAGAGAATTCAAAAATAACATTGCTCGATTTGAAAGAAAAATAAATTATTTTTGAGTGAAAAACAATTGGAGATCATATTAACCAAATGTTAATACAGCTGTGTTGTATTGTGTGACATTCTTCAAATATGCCCTCAGATTGTTTAAAAAAATTATGTGTTTTATTTAACTATCCTCATTTCAGTAATTTTGAGTAACTACATTTATCTTATTCATCATAGATATGTCTTAGCAGCATCCTTATGTTTTTAATGTGAATTGAGCAAAAATATTGATTATCCTGTCCTTGAGTATAAATAATATATTAGCTGATCAATGAGTATCATGATATGTTCACATACATAGAGCATATTTTTCAAATTCAAAATCACTTTTTATAGTATTTAAAAATGCTTGTTTTTTTTATTTTCCCCTTGAATTAATTTTAAGTTTTTCCTGTGCACCTAAACAAATTGATTGCTTACTTATTAAACAAATCAAATCAGAAAGAAAACCTGCTGTTCATAATGTTGTAACAGTTCCACTTGTGAAACTCCAAAATGTTTCATAGCATAAATACCATGTTATACTTTCCCTGAGTATGTTCCTAACTGTAGTCTGTTTTCTAGGTATAACAAGTATCACAACAATAAAAAAATCAGTCTGGTTATATGAAATTATAAAAATAATAACTTACACAGCAGTAGTAAAATATTTATCTTAGGAAAAAATGAGTAATGGTTTGAAATAATTGCTTTTCCTCTTACATAGATTTTCTCTGTCTCAAGCATTTCTACCAGTGATCTTCTTTCATCTGACTACCCACTACAAAAGAAAATATTAAGAAAAATGCAGTATAAAGTGGGTTGGCAGGTTCTAAAAATATGTACAGAGAATTCCTGTGTACTGCCTTTTTCTCCTCCTTTTTTTTTTTTTTTTTTTTTTTTTTGCTTTTTGGAGACAGGGTCTCGCTTTGTAGTTCAGGCTGGCCCTGAGCTCACTATGGTGCCAAGGCAAGCCGCCGCGAACTCAGCAATCCTCTTGTCTCTGCCTCCCAATCTCCTTTTTATTTGCTAAATATTCATGTAGTGATGGCTTTAAATGGTGGGAGAACTAAAGTGAGAGCCATAGACAGAACCCAGGTAGATTTCATAATCAAATGTGAATGACAGACACACTAACAGATAGTGGTGGTCTCAAGTGCCATGGTGGACCCAAGCACTAAGAACATGATTTGCTGCTCTGTGGCGAAGAGGGAGCCAAGTTCAGTAGAGGAGATGATGAATGATCACATTGTATGTGTTGACTCGGAACCAGTAGGTTTTCCTAATCAATAGGATTTCAGATGTGAGATAGGACCAAAGATAAGAATCAAGGATGACCTCATATTCTGAGCTGAAACAAGTGAGAAGATGAAGATGCCCTTAACTGGATGAGAAGATGTATGTCCCCTTTGCCTAGCCAGGTGACACTTCTGTTGCTGAGAGCTTGGTAGACAGTGAAATGTTGAAAAAAAAAAAAAAGAAGCAAACATAAAGAAAAATTATAAAATCCCATGTTTTGATATTTAAGTTGCTTTAGCAATTTTTAATTTCCATGAATGTTTTTCAGGATCTTGGCTATCCATATCTATGCAGTTATGAAATTAATTATGATAATTTAGATTTGCTAAGAAACACCATGGACTTTTATTTTGTTTGTAAGGCTTTGCTATAATTTTTTAAATCTACAAACTTGGTGTGTACCACTATGTTAAGCTATGTTATAGTAATGTTTGGAGAAAATATAAGATGCTACATCACTGTAACTAAATCAGGTTCATCTGTTTTTTAATCTGCAAATCACCTTTGGTAGATCCTTCATAATGATTAAGATATTTTAAAATAAAGTACATCTTATGATTATATTTTTATAACAAAATTGTCAGTATTTCCCACCATATTAATGTGTTGTGTTTTTCAGAGATATTTTTCTCCTTATAGCAGTTTGTATCAGAAAAGATTCTGTCTAGAAAGCCAAAACACAAGCATGAAGACAGTTTGGTACAGGGAGTGTCCACAAAGATGTGGGAAGGCTAAAAGGAAATGAAAAATGGGTAATGAAATATCGGAACCTATGAGGTTCAAAATTCACATGTGATTCTTGAGATGGGTTGGGAGGGGAATGACTAGTTTTAGATAAAGGAAGTCAGGGCAGTGGGGCCCTGATGGTGAGGTTAGTGCAATGATCTGCAAGTCAGGACTAGACTGTCACTAGAGACAATCTGCTCAGTTCCTTGAGCATGAATTTTTCCCTGTCCAGAATTTCAGGAACTAAGTGTGGGTTATTTAAATTGCCCACGGGTGGTATTTTGTTAGAGCAGCCTGAGTTGATGAAGATGGAAGCCAGGCTCACAAGACCAAAGTTACTGTGAACACTCTCATGTGAGGTGAGGGAATAGTTTTACAGATATCTAGAGATGTAAATAGGAAAATAATTTAGGTGTGGCTTTACTCTATATGTATAAGCAGGTCTTTCAAAAGACTTAGAAGACTTTGGGGCTCTGTACAGTGGTACATGCCTGTACTCTCAGTATTCAGGAAACTGAGGAAGGAGGATCATGATTTTGAGCAGGCTAGCCTGGGCTACGTAGTGAGACTTGGCTTAGAAAAATGAAGATGAAAACAAAACAAAAAGAATCTTTGCCAAAGGAACAAAACTTGAACAAAGCGGCTTGATTAACTGGACTCATACTTGCTTTTCCGGCTTTTATTTTCCATTGGCCATACAAAAAAGAGTGCTTTGGAAAAAAGGGGCCAATTACTGACATCCAGTGGGCTTCTAGGAGGACTCAGCCAGCTGCAGAGAGCAGGAAACCAGATTGGAAAGAATATGTAGAAATATTCATTCAACATGAAATTATAATTTATACCAGGTGGTTGTTTTATATCAATGGTGACAAAGATTAAACATTTTGAGCTAGTACCCCTATTCTCCTGAGCATATATATATTTACAAATAATTCTTTTTACATATAGTATTTTCAAATACATACAGAACACACATACAGTACAAAGTACGTAGAGTATTTTCAAATTTTATATTAGACAATCATTTCAAGCTTGCAAAAAAGTTGTAAAATGATATTATAAAGAACATTCCTCCTATATCTTTTAACCAGATTGTTCATGTTCTACTCCGTTTATTTTTGACATGTGCTCATTTTTTTCTAATACCTTTTATGTGACATTATTTTATTTTCATAGCATTTTCATCCAGTAAAGGGGTTGCAAGCTCCTGGGCTGCAGACATTGCTCCCTTTGGCAGTTGCAAAGCATTGGGTCTGAACCAATTCCGGTATGAGAATGAGAGCTTTCCTCCATGTAACCTGCCAGCTAAGTCTTTATGATTGCCTAGTACAAAGCCTGAAAGATTCCATATAAAATTTTGGCCAGGAGCTCAACCCTTCAGTAATATGCCCTAAATTCTAATTGTGTGCATTTTAGTTTTTTGTCTAGAATTCCATCCCTGTTTCAATTTAAATTCTAAAAATATATACATGGAATGCTCAGAGTATTAACTCTGTATTACTATGAAAAAATACCTCATAAAATCAATGAAGGAGGAAAAATGTGTTTTGGTTCATAATTTCAGAGGTTTCAGTCCAATGTTATTTGGCTCCACTGCCCTGAGGCACAAACTTTGTATCGTGGTGAAGAGGCTGGATGGACTAATGTGGCTCAACTCATGGATTCTGGAGAGTCAGGGAGGGAGGAGAGAAAGAGAAGGAAAACAGAGAGAATAGGAAGAGGGAGAAGGAGATAGAGAAGAGGAAGAAGGAAAAAATAAAATTGAAGGAATGAAGGAATGTGCTCTTGGGCTTCTTATTGCACAGCATTACCCCGTTCTTTCCCTGTTTGCCCTTCTATACCCAATCTTCTCTGGAAATAACCCCCTGCCACACCTGGAAGTGTGCAGTACGAATTTCCTAGGCATTTCCTGTCCGGTTCAAACAGGCTGAAGATGAAGATTAACCAGCACACTCATCATTCATCCTATTGGAGTGGGTTTCAGTTTTCTCAAGGTAGGAAGAATGGCTTTGTCTAGTACATTCTTGGAAAATGCAGTTCTGTTTGTGTCTTGCTCTGTGTGTTGTTTTGGACAAGCCTGGGGCAATACTAATTCTTTTGCATTTTGAAAATATTTCATACTTTTTGAATTCTTTTGCATGGCAAAGATGTTTCACCTAAGGTCTTCTATTTAAAGTTTAACAATTTTGCTAGATATGTGCCAGTTTATTATTCTGACTCTTTGAAGTGGTCCACAGGCTTGATATCTAAAATCAAGTCCTATTTTATTTTGCACACTTTAAAATTTTATTGTATTTTTCTAATATTTATTTTCTTTTAGTGTTTTTATTTTTATTTATTTATTGTTTGCAGTACTGGGAATGGAAAACAGGACCTTATGCTTGCTAGGCAGATGTGGTGCCTAACCACATCCCTAGCCCTTTACTTTTTTTGCAGTGATAATTGTTAAATTTTATTACATTGTTTTCCATTGAGAATTTCTTTTGCTTTTCATACCTGATATATATTATTCTTTTTCTTTTGTTTCACAAGTCCATTTAAATTGTTCCGTCTTTTCCTTGTATTTATCAATATTATTAGAACTTGAACTAAATAATTTTCATGACCCTAAGTAACATGTTTTAGGATATTAAATTCAATTTGCAATATTATGACTGTTTTAATTTTTGTTTTGTTTTGTTTTGTTTTTTGAGACAGGGTCTCGCTTTGCAGTTCAGGCTAGCCCTGAGCTCACTATGTAGCCCAGGCAAGCCTCGAACTCAGCAATCCTCCTGTCTCTGCCTCCCAAGTGCTGGGATTACAGGCGTGAGCCACTTTTTTTTTTTTTTTTTTTTTTTTTTTTTTTTTTTTTTTTTTTTTTTTTGAGACAGGGTGTTGCTTCGTAGTTCAGGCTGGCCCTGAGCTCAGTATGTAGCCCAGGCAAGCCTTGAATGCAGCAATCCTCTTGTCTGCCTCCTGAGTGCTGGCATTACAAACCTGAGCCACCATGCCCAGCATTGTGGGGTGTGGTACTGATTACTGATGGGCGTGAGTCACTATGCAGAAGATCATGTAACTGGATGTGGTTATTGGGATCGAACCAGGGACCTTGTGCTTGCGAGGCAGGTGGCGGAACCACTGAGCTAAATCTCTGGCCCTGTTTTTAGATTTTTTTTTTTTTTGAGGAAACAGTTTTTATCAACAGAGTACTTCAGTCACAATATTTTATTTGTCATTTGATATTGATGGGATGGTACTTTCTAATATTATGTTTACTTTGGAAGATTCCTTGTTAAAGAATACTATTATATGACTTTTACTTAATCTGTTTAGTTTTTTAGGAGACTGGTGACAATCATGATAAGAGGAAGTTGATATATTTTATAAAACATTTTTTAGGAAATATATTTATTTTAATTGATTTTATAAACATGTTAGGGTCACAAGTAACATTGAGAATTTGTACTAGTACATGCCTCGACTTTTCATTTTTTCCCATTCCCCTGTACCCCAAATTCCTTACTCTCTATATGCAGAAGCTTTATTTCCTTTTGTATCATCAATTTTTTCTTTTCCTTCTTTAATTACCCCATCCTTCCTTTTCCCTTTAAATATTTTCTTACTACCTCATAATACCTATCATACATTTTAGATGTTCCTAATCTGCCTCCTTTTAGAACGTTTCTATGAACTCCCATTTTCTTGAAGCAATAGTCCATGAAAGCTGTTACTACTAACGCTGCAAACCATGAATTCCATTCCAGGCATATGTTGACACAAATTGCCCATATTCATTATTTTAATGATCACAGTTATTGTGGGGAACTGATTCATGTACATGATGTGTCTTCATACATTTTTTACCACTTTCCCTACCTTCTTCCCTTTCCTGCAACTCATGGATCCAGATAGAGAGATAGATGGATGGATGGATGGATAGATAGGTATTTATTTTTTGAATTTTTTAATATATAACAGATATAAACAGCTAGAAAGGTTATGTCATTCTATAAGTTGTCCCTTTGTTCTGTTGTTTGGTTCCTTTCCTATGCAGGAAGATTTTTAATTTGATAGCATCTTTTTTTGATTCCTGGTATTATTTCTTGAGAAAATGATGTTTTTTTTTTTTTTTCAAAAAGTCCCTGCCCACACTTCTGTCTACAACAGTTTTAACTATTGTGTCCCTTGAAATTAAATATTTGTATTTTAATATTTAGAATATTTCATCCATTTTGGGTTTTGTTTAAGTATATGGTCAGAGAAATGGATCTTGGCATGATATTGATGTCTGGATAGGACTGACAACTGAGGTTTTCTTCTTCTTTTTTTTTTTTTTTTTTTCTTTTGGGGACAGGGTCTCACTTTGTAGTTCAGGCTGGCTCTGAGCTCACTAGGTAGGCCAGGCAAGACTCGAAATCAGCAATCCTCCTGCCTCTGCCTCCCAAGTGCTGGGATTACAGGCATGAGCCACCACGCCTGGCAAGGTTTTCTTCTTGATACAAGAGAAGGAGCTAAAGTTATATTTTGAGGAACACATGGTGAAAAATCAGCATAAAATCCTAAGCTCCAAAACATGTTCTTCAGGTTACTGTGCCTCCTCATGGTGGACTTTCCTATGCTTTAGGTAGTATTTTCATCCTTTTCCTACTTGACCCAAATTAATTCTGCATAGTCTGTTTTGTTTTACAATTTAATAACATGGAGGTTTGCCATTTTAAAAACAAACAAATTGTTCTTCAAAAACTTAGACAAAATTTATATTATTTAGACAAAACTTAATGCATTTACCTCAGCCTCCTTTGCAAAAAATTTAAAAAATTACTTCAGTTTGAACAAAAATCATTACCAGTGGAAACACATAAGTAATGGTCTTTCTAAATTTTTTCATATTTATAATTTTATAAGTAATTTATTATGTCACCACATTAAGCCAATTAACCATATTCTACTAGGAATGACTTGAGAATGCTTTGAAAAAAAGGATAATGAAAGATACTGCATCTGAAATTAACCACTCTTTGCAAAACTTATCTCTAAACTTAGAATATATAATGCCCCTGTCAATTCTCAGTTCACCTCAGCCTACTGTTAAATTGACAAAGGAAGTGTTATATTTCAGCAGCATGCCTCAACTGATAGAAGGCACAGGAAATTCTTTATGACACAGCCAAAACTTTATGGAAAACTGTTTGGAGGGAAATAGCAGCCGTACTTACCCTTCAGGTATTATTTGAAACTTGGGCGCTATTAGCTCTATTTACTTTTTTCCTGTTAAGTTTAATTTTAATTTCATTCTTGAATTTATATATTTTAAATTGTGTAAAACTATATGTCATTGTTTTTCACTCTGGAAAAAGTCAGTGTCAGTAGGCAAGTGAAATTTTACCAGTGTTGTATTTCCAATATTTTTAAAACATATTCCATCTGGGAATTTTGCCATCCTGTTTTGTATGAGTAATAGGTAAATTAAGACAGAACATCCTGCCTCCATAGTGCTGGGATTACAGGTTTCAGCCACCAAACCCAGCATTGTGGTGTGGTACTGATTGCTGGTGGATGTGAGCCACCATGCCCAGTATTGTTGTATGCGGTTACTGGGGATCAAACCAGGGACCTTGCACTTGCTAGGCAGGCACCAGAACCACTGAGCTAAATCTCCAGCTGAAATGATGATTTTTTTTTTTTTTTTGAGACAGGGTCTCCTTTTGTAGTTCAGGCTGGCCCTGAGCTCACTGTGTAGCCCAGGCAAGCCTCAAACTCAGCAGTCCTCCTGCCTCTGCCTCCTGAGTGCTGGGATTACAGGCGTGAGCCACCACGCCCAGCATTGTGAGGTGTGGTATTGATTGCTGGTGGGCATGAGTCCACCATGCCCCATATCATATCATTGTTTGTGGTTACCGGGATTGAACCAAGGACCTTGTGCTTGCTAGGCAGGTGGCGGAATCACTGAGCTAAATCTCTGGCTCCAAAGATGATTCCGAGAGAAAATAAAAGAGCATGTATATAGGGGGTGGGTGGGTAGGGATGTGGGTAAAATTGAGAATTAATTTGTGTCATATACTGGTACAAATTCCCCAATGTTGTGTGATTGTGAGCTATATATAAAATGTACCAATAAAGAATTCAATTAAAAAAACTACATTTATTATTATCACATCATAACAACCTTTTCAGTACAGGTAATTGTTAGTCAAATTATTACAGGTTTTCCTAAGGGATTTTTTGACTCAGAGGTTAACAAGTTTAATTTCTGTAGTGTTTTATTAGTAAGCATTTGTTTTTTTTTTTTTTTTGAGACAGGGTCTCGCTTTGTAGTTCAGGCTGGCTCTGAGCTCACTATGTAGTTTAGGCAAGCTTTGAACTTAGCAATCCTCCTGACTCTTCCTCCCAAGTGCTGGGATTACAGGTGTGAGCCACTAAGCCCGGCACTGTGGTATGTGGTATTGATTGCTGGTGGGCATGAGTCACTACGCCCAGCATTGTATGTGGTTTCTGGGGATCGAACTCAGGACCTTGTGCTTGCGAGGCAGGCACCAGAACCACTGAGCTAATCCTCTGGCCCTGAATTTGATTTTTTTTTTGATGGTACTGGGGATCTAAGGTTAATTTTTTTTGAAATGTATTTCCATGAAAATATCAATTAAACTAAAGTGATGGAATATTTTATACAGACATCAGGAGTGAATCAGAATATATCTGTTTTCTTGGTAAATCTTTTTTTGTTTTGTTTTGTTTGTTTTGAGACAGGGTCTCGCTTTGTAGTTCAGGCTGGCTCAGAGCTCACTATGGAGCCCAGGCAAGCCTCGAACTCAGCAATCCTCCTGTCTCTGCCTCCCGAGTGCTGGGATTACAGGCGTGAGCCTCCACACCCGGCATTGTTTGTGGTCACTGGGGATTGAACTCAGGACCTTGCGCTTGCGAGGCAGGCGCCGGAACCACTGAGCTAACCCTCCGGCCCTTCTGGGTAAATCTTAAAACTTTATTATTTAAGTACATTTTAAGCCAAATTCTAGTAAGGAATTAATAAAACTACATTATTTTATATTTCCCTTAAGATAGGTAGAAGACTTTAACCAAGGGCCATATTTATTCATCATTTTAATGTTATCATAAGGGAAGTAAAAAAGCGCATGCTAGTCCACGTGGTGTGGATGCGAAGTAAATGCTTAGGGATGATGCAATCCTTTAAGGCTTTCATCTTTTTGTTACAGTTGGATAAGATGTGATGGCTAAACCTGTAGGTAATCTACTCAAAGAGCAAGAAACTATTTTAAAAATGTTTTTTATGTCTAAGAATGGAGCTCAGTGCAAAGGATCTTGTTTCATCCTGCCGTACCACACACAGAAAAAGAATGCCCACCATCACCACTTCTTCTTAACTTAGTATTTGAAACATTAGCCAGAGTGGTCATCCAAGTAAAAGAAATACAAAGGATGTGTGTAGCAAAGGAAGATGCCAAATTTTAACATTATGTGCAAATGATGTGCCACTTTATGTAGAAGACAGAAAGAATTATTCCAAAAGTCTCTTACAATGAGCAAATGATTTTAGCAATGTAGCACAAGATTCAAAATCAACACACAAGCATTAGTAGCGTTTCTCTGAACCAATAATGAGGGCAGTAAGAGCAAAGTAAGAAAACAATTCCCTTCACAATAGCATCCAGAAAAATTGAATGCCTAGGACTCAACCTAAGTAAGGAAGTGAAAGATCTCTACAGTGAAAACTACAGAACTTTGACGAGGTTGAAGAGGGTATTAGAAGATGGAAAGATGTCTCCTGTTCATGGGTAGATGAACTAATGTAAAAATGGCCATACTCTCAAAATTGATATATAGATTCAAGATAATCCAACTCAAATACTAACAACATTCCTCACAGAACTAGAAAAAAAAAACATTACAGCATATCATATGGAGCCAGAAGAGACCTAGAATAGTAAAAGTAGCCCTCAAGGAGAGCAAACTGAGAGCCTTTATAATACCTGACTTCAAGCTATACTATAAAGCAATAGTGATAAAAAAAAACCTTCATGATTTTGGGATAAAAATAAACATATAGGTCAGTGGAACAGAATAGAGGATACAGAAACATCCCCAGACATACTCATCTATTTTATTTTTGACAAAGGGGCTGATAACATTCCTTGGAGGAAAGATAGCCTATTCAACAAATGGTGCTGGAAAAACCATCTGCCTATTGTGCATGCAGAAGATTGAAGCTTCAGCCCCATCTCTAACTATGTACTAAACTAAAATCAGAATGGACCAAATATCCAAATATTATAATGGAAACAATGAACATACTGGAGGATAAAATAGGTAAAACACTTGAAGTCATTGGCATAGGCAAGAATGTTTTGAAAAGAACTCCATCCATAGTAGAAACAAACAAGAATCAAGAAGTGGGATTTTATCAAATTAAAAAGCTTCTGAACATCAGTGGAACAATCAATGTCCAGAGATAATCTATGGAGTGGGAATATTTTTTTGCCAGCTTTTACTCAATACATACATAGAGTATAAATACATAGAGTGAAGAACTCCAGAATATTACCCCTCAGTCAAGAAATGGGGAAGTGAGACAAATAGACAGAGTAAGCAGCACAAATTGACAGCAAACAATAAAAACAAAACAGAACAAAACAACTCAACATTGTTGGCCATTAGGAAAGTGTAAACTAAAACAGTGCTTTTTTTTCATAGCACAAAAAAGTCAAATGGCAAGGAATAAAATAGTAAATAATGTTTGGGTGGTTGTGGTGAAAAAGGAAGCCTTCTTTATTGTCAATGGGAATGCAATCTGGTACAACATTAAGGAAATCTCTAGGGAGATTTCTCAAAGAACTAAAAGTAGAAATTCCTCTTGACCTAGGTATTCTAGGTATCTTCCTACAATAGCTAAAGACATCATATTACAACAATACATGCATAGCAGTTTATAGCAACAGAATTCATAATAGCTGAATCCTGCAGGCAACCTTTGTATCCACTGACAGACAAACTGATAGATAAAATGTGGTATTGTCTATACAGAATGGGAAATGGGAAAGGGCCCAAAGACAGAGGGCTGTGGGCAAGAGGTAGTAAACATATTTAAAATGTACCATGTACATGTACCAAATGCCCACAATAAATGTAAATATTAGATGTCTTAGAGATGAACTAAAAATAATAATACAAATGAGAAAAGGAGAGGAATATATATATATATATATATATATATATATACTGTCTTAGGTGAATTTAAACTTCTATACTACAATTATCTACATATAAAAACAGCAAAAAGTTTGGAAAATTAAAATTTTTATACACTACTCTATGATCTCATCTTTCTGTTCTATGTTGTGTTATTTTAATAATTCCAAATTTTTGAACTTCAAATTTGTCATATGTAGTCCTTATTATTTGTGGAATTTTTATCTGTAAATTTACTTAGGTGGCATGAAGTTTGTTGGGAAAGCCCAAGTTAGTACTCGGTATTTTTGCTGTACTACACAGACATTGACAGTGCATGACAATTTTGCCTTGTTCAAAATACATTTCCCAGCCTAGGGGAGAACAAGGTGAGGCAATATTTTACTTCCCATGCTGTGAGGGAATCCTGTCAGTAGCCTACTTTCTGCCAAATTCTTAAGGCAATTTGTGCTTTTTATAGATGACTTTACTGTTTAAAATGACTCACAAGTATAGTGCTGCGGTATTCCTTATGCTGTGATGGACAAGCACCACAAAAAGGCCGTGGCGCACTTTTCAAGGAGAAAATGTGTTGGTGAGAAGAGCTTTGTTCAGCATGAGTTATAGTATTTTAGGCTGCGAGTTCAGTGTTCATGAATCAACAGTGTAGATCATCCAGGAGAGGGCGGAGGAAATCCGCTGATGTGTACGTGAAAGTTTCTCTGTGAAGTGCTGACTAACATCCGCAGCAGGTGCTGAAGTTTGGAAAAAGATAGGAACGTGATTACCTTTGTACATTCATGGGATGGTGGTAAATAGAAACATAAGGAAGAATAGTACTGTTTAGAGACTAATAGTTTCAACACATATTGCTATGGTACTCAACATCAGGAAAATATCAGACCATTTTGGGTTAGTGGTACCTGACCCACACATTTCAGTTTACAGCATGACTGTGTTAACCTTGCAGGGGAGGGAAATTCAGCAGATAGGAGGCCATGGAAAAGTTTTTATTTCTTTGTTTTGTTTTTTGAGAGAGGATCTCGCTTTGTAATTCAGGCTGGCCCTGAGCTCACTATGTAGCCCAGGCAAGCCTGGAACTCAGCAGTCCTCCTGCCTCTGCCTCCTGAGTTCTGGGATTACAGGCCTGAGCCACCACACCCAGCAGAAAAGTTTTAAAAATACCTATTAAATGTTATACAGGCCAATGGTTATATGCAAAACAAGTTCAATGCTAATGAAAATTGTGGGACACTTTTGTTCATGCCTATGCTGGAAAACATCATTTGCTGCAATTGAAATTCTGTAAATGATCACAGCATGCTTCTTCTTTTTTTTTTTTTTTTAAACCATACACTTAAGATCTGTTTTAAAAACCATCATTGTGGGCCTATTGCTCATAAATGTTATTAGTTTTTCAGGGTCCATATCTATAATTTATTGTTTTAGAGTGTGTCACTGGAAAGAATGGAAACTTCTCTCCAAAACCTATAGGCCATTGTTGCTTGTTCATGATTAACAGCACTAAAGCTCCCTGGCATCCATCTGTGCCTGAGACAGCTTCAGCTGGCTGGAGGTGGCACTGCAATACCAGCTTTAAAGTCAAGCTGAACGATGAGATTGCAATTTTCTATTGGAAAACAGTTTGATGATTGTCAGGAACATAGTTAGATTATAAAACAAAATATCCCTCCTAGGAAAATATAGCAGAGTAACAATTTCTCACTTTCTTCAGCAAGGTAAAGATATGCAAACATTTGCATTTTGGGGACTAACTTTGTTATTTCTGTAACTCTCAGTTTTTAATCTTTGGGTCCCTATAGAGCACCCAAATCCCTTCAGTGTGTTCACAATGTCTGTTTTTAAAATGATTAGGTAATCTTTGCCTTGTTCATTTTCTTGCTGATTGTTCTTTTTTGAGATAAGTAGTGGATCAAACTGCCAATGCCTTAGTAAGAATGAAAGCTGTTACTGTGGATCATTTGTGATAAAATTTGAAATAAGGGTAAATCAATTTGGCTTCATACCAATATACAATGGGTGATCAGTGTAAAAGCACTTGTGCATTTATTTGAGTTATGAGCTAAACTAGCTACTTTGCTCCTGAAGCATCATTTTAACTGAAACAGTGACTGGCATGCATATTTAAACTTGTGTATCTGGAAGATATTTTATTTGAAAAATGTATGAAGTAATTCACTGTAAGGAAAACAATGAACAGAATTTACTACCAATGAAAACAGTTGGATTTCCAAGTGAGAATTAGAAATTTTTAGAATATTCATGTCCTTCACTGTTAGTTCAACAGATTCTCAACTTTTAAAATTCTTTCTGAAAAAAATGAGAATTAACTTGGGTCATATACTGGTAAAAATTCCCAATGTTTAGTGTGATTGTGAGCTGTATATAAAATGTACCAATAAAGAATTCAATTAAAAATACCATTACATGATATTAAGACTTGCAAAATGTTGAATACCAATAAAGGTGATATTGTGCAAATTACAAGGGCATTATATCATACATAGAAAAAATTTTTACCAGCTGTTTCTCAGACAAAGTGCTACTTATATCTAGAGGATATAAAGAGTTTTAAAAAATCACCCCCCACCCAATTTAAAGACTCAATTCAGAAATGGGGATCTGAAATTAATAGACACTTTTTAGAGGAAGAAGTAAAAGCAGCTAAGAATCATATGAAATGTTCAACATCACTAGTCATTTGAGAGATGTAGAGGAAAACAACAGTGAGATTCTCACTCTACAAAGAATAGCTGCTATCAAAATTAACCAACAACAAATGCTGGTGAGGCTACGGGGAGAAAGAGACCCTTCTCCACTATTGATGGGGAAGTAGACTATTGAAACCACTATAGAGATCCCTCCAAAAAACTAGGATTAGAGTCCCCATTTGACCCTACTATTTTGCTGTTACATATATACATGAAAGAATTAAAATGTACATAACAGCAACATATGTGTGTCCATGTTTATAGCAGCTCAGTTTGTGATAGCTAAATTTTGGAAATAACTCAAATACCCATCAACTGGAGCTGGAGTAAAGATGATTTTTTCTTTTTGTGTTTTAATGAAATGGAATATTTATCTGCCATAATGATAAATTTGAATCCTTTTTACTCAAGTGGATGTACCTTGAGGACATACTCATAAGTGAAATAAATAGGTCACAGATGTATAAATACTGTATCTTTTCTCTGGTATGAGAAACTGAGGATGTAAATGTGTTCTACTCTGCATGATATTGTGAAATAGAACATATTCAAAGGGAAAAGTGGGAAGGAGTAAGTAAAGAAGGAAAAGAAAAAATTTGATGTTAAAAAATAGAGCAAAGCTTACGTATATAGGTGGTGAGAGGTTGTAGGGTAGGTAGGGGATTGGTACAAAATGAGAAGTTGTGTCATGTACTGGTACAAATTCTCAGTGTTGATTGTGATCATGATGTGAAATATTTGCTATTATGGCTTCAGTTTATACCTTACCAGTAATAATCTTTAAGAGGTGATCATTGAGTGTTCATGTAGTATCAAAAGCAGAATATCTTTAATTATATACAAAACCTAGAAAAATAGTATTCCATTTTCCAACTGAATGTGTGCATGAAATAAAGTGACATTATCCCCAGGAAAGCTGGGCCAGATTCAGTAAAGACTGAGACCCTTAGTCCTTGGCCCTTGGTTCTTTGTGCCATTGGTGAATGAATTCAGTCAAGACACACAGGTGTGCAAGCAAGAAATGTTGGTAGAATTTACTGAAAAAGGGATGTAGGAAGAGCTATGTCTTCAGAGGAGAAGGTTGGCAGAGATCTGTTCCCAGTGTGAAAATGGTGTCTGTGCAGACAACAGTTACTTTGGGGTTTAGGGAATGAGGATAATTATGATTATGGACATTTTACTTAGAAGTTCAAGGTGGATTGCAAAGTGTCTTCTTGTCCACTTTGATTGATTTTTCCTCAGGGGTTTGAATGTTGTAAAAAGTTATGAAGGATACATTTTTAGTTCAATCCAGGTCCCAGGCCCATGCAGAAAGGTTTTGAGAGAATATTACTTGCTCTGCTATTAGTGGGCTGAAGATTGTCACAGCCAGGAATGCCACATGCTTTCCTTGAATAATAGAAATCCTGTGTATTTGGGTATGACAGTTAATAGAGCAATACTATACCTTGGTGCATGAATGCTTCTGTTTGCAAACAATTCAACTTGTGAACAGAAGCACTTGCAAAATTTTGCTTTGTTTGTGTACTCTGCATCCTGTGACAAACATGGCTATAGGCACCTTCTTCTCATGAACATGAATGCAGTCATGTTCCTCAGAATCATAGTACTAATTTAGTTTGTGAGCCTAGGTGCCACTGTATATGATAATAAATTTTGTCTCTCAAGCCTGAATAGCTAACTATCTGCTTAATAATAGGAGCAAAGCAAAACATTGCAACAGACATGATTCAAAGGCAGATATGAGAATGTAGCTGATATGTGATTAATGTTGGCATCTTAAACTCCTTTTTTATTATTGAAGTATTTCTCACTCAAGAAATACAGTTACTTTACATTGAGATGTTTTATGCACATGTTAAATTATGTTTATTTTATAGTAACAATAATTTTCAGAATGTGTAGTTTTACTTTTAATATATTAAGTTTGTGATAGATGCTTTTTAGGATTTTAGTCATTTTTCAGATAGTAGAGTAGTCCTAAGACCAAAAAGGTTGAGATTTGCTGCACTACATTTTGAAGATATTAAATTATATGGTTGACTATTATAAATTATTCTTAAAAGTAAAATGATAAATACATAAGAGCCAAAAGGTAAACTCAGGATATGGCTCTTTCATCATAAATTAAGTTTGTTCTCTTGGTATAGTTGTTACATTAAATTTAGAGAAGGTCAAATAAAAGAGAACTATTTTGTTTGCTTTAGTTTTGGGTAATCAGTCAGTTGTGAAATTATGCTGAATTCATCAGTGAGTGAAGGTTCATATGCTCATTGAGAAATTTAATTTTTATTTGGCATGGTGTGAAACCCAGGGACTAGCATGTGAGGCACGTGCTCTATGTACTATTGAGCTACACTCCAAACCTTCATCAGGCTTTTTCCATATGTGATTTTGTTTGTTTTTCTTACAGCTGCCCAAAGTTCACTCTATTGCTGTTATTTCATAGACATGGGAAGAGACTCGCTGACTTTTGTTAACTCATAAAATTTCACAGAAACAGTATAGAAGACTTTACTTTCAGCACTGCAATCCTTGACATTTCTCTTTTTCTACTAGATATAAGAAAAACACTTTTTTTCTCCTGAGGTTTCCCATCACGCATATATAATAAAAATTAACGTGTTTTAATTTTAAATTATCTTATTATGAAATTCATGCATAAAAAATAGAAAATAAGGATAAAGTGCAAGAGAATTACCTATGTGTACTTATTTTTACTAGAATGAAGGTACTATATATAGCACTTAATAAATTAATTTATATAATGTATTTTGCAGTGCATAATTGTATATTTAATATGAAGTATATTTATATAAATTATGTCATTTATTAGCATTTAAGACATCACAATTTTATTTACCTAAACCCAATTTAATTTATGACTATATAACAATTAACTAATTTCTCTTATTAGGCCTCTATTTTCTGGTGTAAATAGAGTAGCAATATATACTCTTTACTCATAATTAAAATGTGTCTGTAAGTGCTTACTTTACCAAATATTAAAACTGGTATTATTGTGCTCACTTCGGCAGCACATATACTAAAACTAGTATTATTGATATACATTTCTAAATTATATTATGGGAATGTTATGACTATTAATGAAATCTATTTAATATTCATTGCCAGTCACTAATGGAATAAGTGTTTTTCTTTTAATATTAATTTACTAGTAATTTACATTCCTTCATAAAATCACTGCCTGTTTGTAATTTTAAGTCATTATTTATCATTGGAGTATTACTAGGATCAATGTTAGTGTAGGTCAGCCACTGTTCTAAATTACATACAAACACACACACACATACACACACACAATCGTGATAGTGTACCAGTCTAGATAGTATACCAGTCAGATTTAGTGATGTTATGCTGTTATAACAAACAACACTAAAATCTCAGGTGCAGCATGACAAAATTTTATTCATGCTTCTATTGGATATGTACTATAGGCCAATTATGGCTCTGTTATCTGGTCTTTACTAAGAGAGACAGACAGGCTGAAGAATTAGTGCCTGTTGAGACTTTGCCAATCTTACAACACAGGACAAAACATCAGGTTTAAGTAGAAAATAGCTCTTGGAAACTCCTATGTGTATGTGGTGCTAACCATATATACGTATATTGGTTTGAAGAAAATAATTCAAATGACAGAAAAGATCTTAATGGGAAGATGTTTGTAATCCTTCCATATGGAAGAGGACCTCTCATTAAAAAAGCATTAATCATGGTTTCCTGGGGGAAGAGAGAGCATTACTTTCTTATAAGAGAAATGTAAAATATTTGAGAAAAAATAATCTAGCAAACTATATTGTATAGGTGAGAAGAATAAGATAAAGAGAGTTCATATACCTTACCTGTATTTAGAAAATTAATAAATGATGGAACTAAACTGTAAGCCTATGCACTGTGGTGCAGAACCTGTCCCTGGGGTTCAAAGATCGGAGATAAATTATACCCAGGAAAAATTATGGCATTTCATGGCATTGTATAACTATTATAGCACTTTAATCAGTTGTCCAACCCTCTGTTATTTTATTGTTATTTCCTGATAAGTGCTAAAATGGGGGAAATGCATGAACTGAGTTTAATCTGGGACTGTTGCAAGTATACTTGCATATGTGGTAAACTTAGAGGGAAATTTCATGAAACTTTGCATTAATATTGTATTATTATATAATATTAATAATTTAGCATTTGGGAAATTTGTGTAATGAATACTAATCAAATAAACACAGAGGTTCTATTGCAAAATACATGAAATAATACCTTCCAAGGTATATTAAATATCTAAACTGATATCTGATTTTCTTTGTCACTTGTAGGTGATACCTATTAATGTCATAGCATTTTCTAATGAGATCGGGAGCATTCACAGTAGTATGGCCAATGTCATAGCATTTTCTAAGGTGGTCTCTAAAATCTATTCCATTTTAGTACACTTGAATCACAAATTGTGATGATAAATATTCCTAATGAGGCTGGAATAATGATAGTTTAAAAATTTTGATAGAGTAGCATGAATAATACAGTTTACACTAGGAGTTAATTAGTGCAACAGTGGCAATGAGTAAGACTTCTAGACATGTGTGCCTATTCTCTTGTGTGTAGTAAAAAATTTGTAAGTGCACCTCAGTTTACAAACTCTTAAGTGCTCATTAAGTTTAATATTTTTATTCATGTATTGGAAATTTGTAGGGAAGATTTTACTTGCAGACTTTTATAAATTTACCATAGGACTTGTTCCAATGTTTCTTCATTGGTTTATGTCCATTCTTTCACATTGGAAAACTTTGAACTGAAAAATAAATTTTCCATAGGGAATTGGTCATAGAATTTAAATAAAAACAGAAAATTTCGGGTGAAAATGATTTGGAATAATAGAGCAGGAATTTATTAATACATCTAGTTATGATATGAAGCAATTATCATTTGGAATTACCCATAATTAAACTTACCTCTGTTATTTACAAATGCAATTTTCAATGTTATAAAATGGAAACAAGGATAAATTATGTTCATATGGAGAAGACATTCCCATCAAATAAAGGTAATTTCACAGTACATCTTATAGTTTTTAAATGTACTTTGTTGAGTCTGAAAAGTTGTTAAACAGAAGGTGATTGTAGTTTTAAAGAGCACAAAGAAATATAAATATATAGCCATTTTTTTATATTTTTGAGACAGGGTCACCTTTTGTAGTTCAGTGGCCCTGAGCTCACTGTGTAGACCAGGCAAGCCTCAAACTCAGCAATCCTCCTGGCTCTGCCTCCAGAGTGCTGGGATTACAGGCGTGAGCCACCACGCTCGGCATTGTGGTATGTGGTGCTGATTGCTGGTTGATTGCTGGTGGGCTTGAGTCACCACGCCCATCATTGTATGTGGTTACCGGGATCGAACTCAGGACCTTGCGCTTGCGAGGCAGGCACCAGAGCCACTGAGCTAAATCTCTGGCCCTATATAACCAATTGTTAATAGCAGCTTTAAACAATTATGGGAAAAGTAATTTGCATTTGTTTTAGAAAATGCTTGCAAACTTTTGTTACAATCAATGAAATAATCAGAAAACAATTATAAGCAAAATTAAACATTGAGATTTAAGCAGCAGTAAAATGCTGCTTCTTTAGAAGAATGTGTTTTAATTTTTGACTTGCTAAATGTCTTTAAATGCATAGCACAGGATTTGGATGTGCAGTTCACTTGAGAGAGATACGATCTGTTTTACTATGTTAATAATAGAGAGTGTGTTTAAGGTGGTGTTTATTCTGTATTCTGAATGATTTGCTCACTGCAGATCCACAGATACGCTTTTGAAAGCCAAGTCTGTTCAAAACACCCAGAATTTTTTTTATTATAATCAATGAAATAAACATAAAACTAAAAAAAATTACAACTTAAAATTTCAGCTAAATAGTTGTATTCCAGTTTGTAGTTGAGATTGATCATAGGTCTATGTATACACAGAATAAATAAGTAGAATGACGGTGGGTTAAGAAGGCTCCTCTTTCCATCTCCTTTATTCCTGAATCATGGGAAACTTGTAGAGGTTTCTCTGCCCAGGATTGTTGACGTCTTCATGAAGAAATTTGACATTTTGTCTCATATTTGAATGTTCGTACATCTTCCTGATATATTGCATATGGTGAATATTCTAGGGTAGGGTATTATGATTTCTGTCTCTTTTTTATCTTCCTAAATGAACAAATGAATTGCACGTGTGAAAGTTCAGTAACTATTACCAAGCTTTTATTTGCTGTAACATAAAAAAAGCAATGAATACAGAAATTAAGAGAGTGATTTCAAACTATATTACTTGAGTTTAAATCTCAGATTTGTTATGGAACCTAATAATTACTTACTGATTTTTACCTGAATTATATCAACTATAATAATGAAGAGAAAATAAGGTGTTGTGAGAATTATATGAGTTAATAGTTATAAAACATTGAAGTACTGGTTGGCACAGGGCATATTTAGTTATCACTTCAACATAATTTTCTTGCCGCTACTATAAAGATTACAGCACATACCTATTCCTTTGAGGAGTTGTAAACATTTTCTGACATGGGAATAATTTGTTGCCAGCTCTGCTGTTACAAGAAAGGGTAGAGCAAGCAATCACCATATGCAGAGCTAATCATCGAGATGATTATAAAGAGATAATCATCAAGAGATGGTTATAAAGAAATACATGGTGGCATAATGTTTGTTGAACATTTAACTAGTAAAATAAATTTTATAAATGTTGTGGGATATCATGTAAGAGCTTTTATAAGAGAAGATTATCATGGGTCCACAAACAGCATATATATATTTTTGAATAAGAATAAAAGTAAGTCTTTCAGTATTGAAAGACTTACAAAGACATTATGCCTGTACTTTTCCTTAATTGAAATTTTTGTTTTTACCATTTTCATAATTGATATGAAGGATACTTTTAAAATACATAATATAACTTATAAAATTTATATCACTATAATGACTAGTACTACTTCTCAACAATCACCATTACATAAAATTCATGTAAAATTAAATTACTGTCATCTGTGAAACAATATTGAGCACAATGAACATTATATGTTATTCTTTGTTAATATTTGTAAATTTTTGTGGTAGTACTGTGGAGTTGAGTACACTTGGGGATAATGTACTTAAACACTTTTTGGTCCATTGACCCTGTGCCTCATGCAGATCTTCAGTTAGTGCAGTTGATCTCCGCGTATATTACAGTGGTGGGGGGAAGCTGTAGTGAGCTGCTTTAGTTGCATAACTTATTCCGTACAAACTCTGTGGCCACTGACCCTGGAACACAGCTGCTCTTGGCCAGGCCTCTCCCCGGGGCTGAGTGACACTGTGAGGGATGAAGGGGAGACACAGGCAGAGGAGGAGACTACAGCACTAGCTTTATTATTAACGGATTATAATTCTTTTAACAGTTAATGAAATAAAGGACACATAGGATCAAATAAAACAAGGGATATGTTAAAATGCACTTGGCCTAGGCTATCAGTCCATAACTATGATTAAATTATAAACCCAATAATCATGAAAGATGCTTTTATTTTCTTTTTTCTTTTTTTGTTCATTTCAGTATTATATCTGTTCCTTTTTTTTTCTTTTTTAAAATTGAATTCTTTATTGGTACATTCTGTATACAGCTCACAATCACACTCAACACTGGGTAATTTCAGGCTGGCCCTGAGCTCATTACGTAGCCCAAGCAAGCTTTGAACTCAACAATCCTCCTGCCTCTGCCTCCCAAATGCTGGGATTAGAGGCGTGAGCCACCACACCTAGGATTGTGGCATGTGGTATGGGGATAGAACTTGTGACCTTGCTCTTGTGAGGAAGATGCCAGAACCACTGAGCCAAATCCCCGGCCCAAAGGCACTTTTAGATTTGTTGTCTTAGAGGTCTTCAAAGATCTCCCTTTTAGGAGGTGGCAAAGAAAGGAGGATTTACTTGATTTCTAACTTGTTATCTTCTTTCAGTTCTACATATTCAGTCTCCAATGCACATGTCCAATAATGCTGGTGCCTTTATATTTACTTTGTAGATGTTTGAGTATCACATTACTGTGACTTTACTCACTTTTCATCACGAATTGGAAACCTTTCCTGGGTGAAGTATGCCGCTCATCTGTGTCATGACTTTAGATAAACATAGAGTCCCATGTTAAAGCTAGCTAAGCAGATCATCACGTTTAACAAGATAAGACATGGTATATTTTTCAGTACATTTAGTTTCTCAAGGTGTCTAGCATGACTGTGTTATTCTATATGTAGTCATAGCAAAACATCTGATCTGTTTCTGTTATTCAAGATTCCCCTATACTTCCCTCATGCAGGCTGAGCCTTATGTCCTCACTGTTGGATTTATCTGTGAGTAAGTGCAATTTAACTGAGTTCAGGTTAAACTCCAGAGAGAAAAAAAGGAAAGATCATGCTCCATTTAAATGTCTGCCTTACTTCTGGATACTAATTGCCATTGATGCATCCTTCCCCACACTTCTTCACTTACATTTTCCTTCTGTACCCTTTCTAATTTGAAATTGTCCCACCATTGGCATCTAACCCTATCTTCTTGTGGGAGAGCAGTTTTTCCTTTTAGCCTTTCAGCTTCTGTCCTCTGTTTCTTGGCTACCTCTGTTACAGTTTGCCTTCTTTTTGACATGAATCACTACATTGTCTGCCTTTACCACATAGTCCTTTTCACTCCCTGTCATTTACCTCACTTAGTGTGATTGGAGCAGAACTGCAATTTCAGTGTTTTTAACATTTGATAGTAGGAAAATGGTTTATGATGGGGTAAACATTCAGATCCTTAGATGCCCCTACACTAATCTGGGGGTACCTCCTTAAATACATTCTACTGGTTTCCTACCCCCAAATATTCTCTTTTACCATACATTGCAACAGTTGCTCCCCATGCTTACAGTAACTTTTATAGGCCTCAATGCTACCTGAGATCCAAATGTAGCCTGGTCTTAAGGAACACGATTTTCACATGACCACTGCTTTATCTTGTTTATACAAAGATAGTCTGTGTGGTGTTTAATCATATGAAGTAGGCTTGAACTGTAATGGACACTTGTGGTCAAACCACAATAAAAGAATACTTGAGCCTTGGGTTTTGTTATTCTCCAGGCTCTAATTCAAGCTCCTATTTCCTGCTCATTCAAATAAAACTTATTCAAATATTTTACGAACATTAAATATTTTTTCTAAAATAGCATTTAATGTTACTGGAGATTTCTTACTGAACTGGAGGTGTTTCTATTACATAAATTCGGTCTGAATTTCTAAGAAAAATAGTTTAATATTTATTTTAAATATGGAAAAACTTTAAAAGTAGTTATAATCCATAGAACAATATTCCAATTGTTAGGAAAAGCTACTAAATTTTAGAGATTAATTTTAAACTGAGTATAAAAAATAAATTAAGTGTGCTTAGGGATATATTTTATATCTTAAAACTTCTTACTATAATACCAATGTCTTCATTGGCCCCATCACAGCTGCTAAAAACTCAATATGAAAACAAGTCCATCTTTCATGTCAACTATACTATAATATGGTATTTCTTTAGCTAAACTAGAAAGGAAGCTAGTTGTTACTGCTCAAATGTGATTTCATGCTAACAGTACTGCTAAAGAAATACTTTATATAATATAAAGATGTCCTGTTTCAATCTCTTTTTCTAAAAACACAAACTAGTTGTTAGCAACATTGTATTTGAAACTATAGGAATGCTTTTACTTTTTTTTTTTTTTTTTTTGGCTACAGGGTATTGAACCAGACCTTGTTCTTGCAGGGTAGGTGCAGTGCCACTGAGCCTGGCCTTGACATTTTGAGTAACAAAATATGATCATCAGTTTTGAATATTATATCAAATTTCTTGCAAAGGTGAAATGTTTATATCATTTTGATGTTTTGTGTCCAGCCTGACATTTTAATTGCTTTCAAGCAGTTTCAGTGCTATGCTTAGTTATTGGTCTTGTATCTATTGTACAGAAAAATTTTTATGATGGAAATGCTGCAGAATTAATTTCTATACTTTTGGACTATATTCCTATTGAGTTGTATTAATTCCTTTTTAATGCCTTGCTTGCCCAAAAAATTGAAATATTGGTCAGTAGTAATTCTCAAACAATAAAATATTCCAAATGAGAAAAGTATAAATTTATAAAATTTCTGTGAAGTAAAACACATATTTATTTTTTTCTTAAATTTACAATAGTAATTGAAAGTAGTGGATTAGCACTAATTTGATTAAAACAAAGTATGACTATGATTTCAATAGGAACAGTAAAAGCATGTGAATTACTTGTAAATACAAACTTTTGCTTTCAGATGCAGCTTAGATTCAAAATACCTAAATATAGAAAGAACCATATCCAAATATACATATTGGGAAAATGATCTATGATAACATGTTAAACTTTAGACATAGATGAGGTCCATACCCCACAGTAGCAGAATTTCTTGTGAATTATTCACTCAGGAAAAATATGTTTTTAAATACTTTGTCATTTTCTGCTAATATTATAGTGTCTTTAGTGTTACACACTGGAAAAAATATTATGTAATGGAAGTTGGCTGTATTTAGTGCACATTTCAAAGAGCTATAGTATGACAGCTTTTTCTTAAAGTGACTATATATATATATATGCATGCACACATATACATGTATAATATACAGAAATCTGTATATATTTATATTGTTATAGTTGTCCTTAGCTATATATATGAATAACTGTGAGTTTATATATATTATCAGTATTCTGCATATTCATCAGCATAAGCTCTTATCTGTATGCATCTTTATTCAGATCACTGATTTTATTTTCATGATGCACATGTAACTGCAGTCCACAAGATTTTCTTTGGAATTCATTTTGATGATGCATTAAAGTATGACTTAACTTTGGGAAAAACCAGCAATCCCATGACAACTTGGGAAGTAAATAATTCCTCTTAGTATATAGTATGCCAAGTTATACTTTTATATTTTATAAGCATGACATACAGAGTCCCAACAGATCACTACTTTCAAAGAGCAACATGTGTCTTAAAGAAAATAAAACAAATTTATAAATATCTGATTATACAAAACTTTCTTTATAAAGAGTAAAACAAGTGTAACTTGTGAAAATAATTATTTCACTGTATTTTTTGGAAGGGCAGAAAAAAATACAACCTTTTCTCAATCCTTGTAATTTGTGGGTGACACTGCTGAAATCTACAACAGATTGACAAGTGCAACAGAACAAATGTGTATACACACATACACACATATATACTTATCTATCTATCTATCTATCTATCTATCTATCTATCTATCTATCTATCTATCTATCATCTATCTATCTATCTATCTATTGAGACAGGGTCTCGTTTTGTAATTCAGGCTGGCCCTGAGCTCACTATGTAGCCCAGGCAAGCCTTGAACTCAGCAGTCCTCCAGCCTCTGCCTCCCGAGTGCTGGGATTACAGGCATAAGCCACCACGCCCAGCTATAAAATTTATTTTTTGTGGTTTTGGGGATTGAACTTGGGCCCTTGTGCATCCAACGTTGGCACTGTACCACTTGAGCTAAATACCTAGCCTAGGAACAAATATCTTAATATATGTTATGCTCATCACATGGGAAAAGTAATTTTATGCTGTTGAGTCTTTTGTAGTCGTTTCATTGCTATAAAAATGCCTGAAGGAGGTAAGGTTTAAAGGGGGCGAGGTTTGTTCAGCTCATATCTTGGGAGTTTCAGACCACAGTTCAAGGCAGTGTCCTGGTGGGAACGCATGGTGGAGCAAGCTGCCCACCACCGTGGTAGAACATGAAAAGGAGGAGAGCGGGAGCGCAGGCCCTGCAGGCCCCTTCACAGCGCCCCACAGTGCTTCGCTCAGCGCTATTGGGAGAAGCAGGTTTGTGGAAAACAAACAAGTGTATAAGGATTTGCCAGGCTGGCTTTCACTGCCCACAGGGTCAGGCGAGGAGAGGCAGAGGACTATCAGAGGAACAGTGTATCTTTCTTGGAATACAAACTGGATGTTTACACATATTTGTGTTTTTCTTTCTTGCAAAATAAAGAAAAAATAATCCTAAATCTGAATACTGGCTTTCATGTTTGTGTGGAATCTTAAAGCATTTTTTTTTATGAATTCTCAGTTTACATAACATTTTAAGTGTTTCTGTAAATTGTATGATGTGCTTTTTATAAGTAGTATATAATAATTACATAATTCTAACAAATACAGCATGAAATGTATTACCATAATGGTGAAAATGTACTAAATAGATGTGGTTACAGGTGGTGTCCTATACAGGATAATTTTTGGAATATCCTTGTATCTAATTGATTTTGTAAGTAATCAAAGTCATACTCTTCTGTTTTGCTCTAATCGTTTTCTTGTTTTATCTCTAATAGGTATGAAGAAAAAACATTTATTCCTTTAATTTTAACTAGATTCAGATAGTATTTTCTTTTGCTAATTCATTCTATTTCATCCTCTATGTCCTATATATTTTAAAAGATATTTGTACAGATTTTCTAGAAAAGTGTTCTGTATACTTTTCAATGAGGGGTAGTTTCAGTGTCTAAGTTGAAGTTTTTTCTGCCCTCAGAAGCGCTATTTGCTGTTTTTTTTCAATTGAATTCTTTATTGGTACAATTTATATACATCCCACAATCACATATAACATTGGGGAATTTGTACCAGTATATGACACAAGTTAATTCTCATTTTTACCCATATCCCTCCCCACCCACACCTCCCCACCCCTTTATACATACTCTTATTTTATTTCTGTATCATATTTACTCCTTCCCCTCATTACATTCCCACACCAAATTTCCTATGGAAATTTCCCACTCTGTAAAAGCTGTCATACTTTGTAGAGCTCATTTGCATCTACAGGTGTTCTTGTCAAAGAGAAGATACGGAATTTGCCTATCTGTGATCTATTGATTTCACTTATTAGTATATCCTCCAGGTGTCTCCATTTGCACCTAAATGCATCAATCTTGTCATTCTTTATGGCAGAGTAGTACTCCATTTTATAAAAAAAGTGTTCTTTTTTTTTTTTTTTAAACAAGCTCTCTGCGGCAAACTTACAGTGGTCTGGGGATAAGCTAGTCATCCAGCTATCAGCCTCCTTTTATTCTCACTTCCAAAATCCTCAAAGTTATACGGAGTGTTTTTGGACTTCATCTTCCCTATGCTTGCTTACTCCATTGAATCTTCCTTTGAGAAGAGCTCTGAACTTCTCTGTCCTCTAGGCCTCATCACTGGGAAAGGTTCCTGCACCTCACTGCTCTGCAGCTGGGCATGGGTGGTGATCTAATTCTCTCAGGATGACACCGATGACTCTCTGTTTTCCTGTCCTAGCATAAACTTTTTCCCCAAAGAGAAATTGGGGCATGATTGATCCTGGCCTAGTACGCTCGAGGTATAATTTGTACCATAGAGATGGAAAAGAGGGAGTAAAGCCAGGACCTCTTAGCCACGCTTGCCACCTGGGCCTTGGCCTAGGGCTGAGAAGTGCTGGTGATCCACTGCCTCTCATCTAGCATGGAGCTTCTCTCACATTCAGCTGTGGTGAGAGGGAGGGATGTGTTTTGTAGCTCAAATGCCACCAAGTTTTGCTTTTGCTTTTAAAACCTGGATTGGATTTTCTGAAATAAATTTTTCTTCATTTGTTGTATACCCTCAGGATGATTTCCAAAGATTTATTTTTTTTGCTATAATTTTCAC
Source organism: Thryonomys swinderianus (assembly GCA_004025085.1). NCBI lineage: Eukaryota > Metazoa > Chordata > Mammalia > Rodentia > Thryonomyidae > Thryonomys > Thryonomys swinderianus. Next base: position 41,757 of record PVIC010001645.1, on the reverse strand, counting down.
TAGCAATGGTTGTTTCCTAGTGAGATGGTCCACAGATTCTGTGTTCTGTGACTATTCCATGCTGCTTATAGTAGTCACATTATTTGTGTAGATAAACATGTAAACAGTTTAAATACCAATTATTCTGCCTGGATACTGACACAAAAAGATGAATATTTATAGATATTCTTTTAAGAAGCTCAAAATAGGACCTTAAATTTGTGTAAATTGTAAAATAATCTAAGTACTTAACATAGTTGTGAAAGATACATTCGCACATAAATATATCCAGTGAATAGTCATTTTGTTGTGAAATGCTCATTTGCAGTACAGAAAACATGGAAATATTATCAGAAATATTGAACTATATTTTTAAAAGGTGAGATTTCTAGGGAGAGATGGAAATCTGAATTATAGAAGGGCTTTAAATATTAATGGAAATTGTTTTTCATCTTTCAATTTATTTTATCTGTAGAAGCCCAAAATATAAGCCCTTTACAAAAGCTGAGCTTGGTTATCATTCCTTCTTTCTGAAAGCCTAGATTTCCTATCCTAAAAATGTTCCTTCAGCACTTTCCCTGACTACTTAAAAATAACCTTTCAGCTGAGCTTCTTCCACAGTCCCAGGAAGCTGTTCCATAATTCATTTATTGTTCATAGTCAAGAAATTGTTCTGGATATTTATCTCAGATTTCCTTTATCTTTATAAAAATAAGTTTTTGACATTAGGATATTTTTCATCCATTCTATCCACTTTGCCTGTGTTTTTTTCTCCTTTTTATCTCAAAAATATGTCACAATTATGAAACATAAATGTGTAACGTCTTTACTATTTTAAAATTTAAATCTAAGATGCAACATTAACATTCTAATTTACAATACTAGGAACCAGTTGTTTAATTTGAAAAAATCAAATTTTCTTATTGGACTCTAGGGCATGAAAATTTAAGATTCTTAACTTGAAGAATGAAATAAAATGCCTAAATACAGAGTAATCAATATTTGTAGCAATGCGAAGTGATAATTCAACAAGGATCACTTAAACTTATTGTAGCTGTAAAAATGCTTAAACTAGTTTGGCCTGAATAAACAGTACAGTATCATAATGATGTGTAGTTATTGACAGTATGCCTCTTCTACTTCTTCTACTGTTTAGGCTATATTTGAAATCTAGTGCTTAGATACTTGATCAGGTCATCTTATTTTTACTGAGGGTATCTCTACTTGGGTATGGAAATAATACAATATAAGCTGAATTTTGTTTGCATATATATACATATATACATATATAAACATATATATGTATGAAGACAAAACCACATCTTTATTACATATATAAAAGGTTATTAATTTAGAGAGTATATTTATTATAATGTCTTCCTATTTTCGGCCTGTCATTTGTGCAGTAAAACTTGTAGCCTATCCACATAGAACGCACAAAGCACAGATCTCTCAGCCACTGTTGTCACAGTGAACGAGGAGCAGGGCTGGTGATCAGCTTGGTCTGAGAGGAGGTCATAGATTCCTGACTCGGAATGGAGCAGGAGCGGGAGCTTTAGCTCTGCCCATTTTAGAGTCAAGCTTCATCTCTTCACACTCATCTGGGTAAACTCAAGACTTTCAAAAAACATATTCACAAGATGAAGAAAAATATCATCAATATAAACTACTGCACATCCACAACTTAAAGTAGGGATGGTTTGTAATATTTTGGTCACTGTGTGTAGAGATTTCCATCCATGCACAGCAGTCTCCAAGACAGGGTTGGTTCCTGCAGGGCTGTGGCAGAGGAAACTTGCTCACAGCCTGGCAGACATAAAGGACTGAGAGTCCAGGGAAGAGTTTGGAAGGGAATTCTTTCAGAGTCACTCTTCACTGACTTATTATGACCAGATACCACCTAAAAACAACAAACCAGCCATCATGATTCCCTGAGCCAAAGAGCCCCATTTGTGATCACATGGTGCTTTTAGGAGGCACAGAGATAAAAACACTAACACCATACATCATGTATGTTATTAAGAAAATGCTTTTGACAGTATTTGAAAAAATAGAATCAGAGGCTTTTATAAGATACCACTTTTGGTGTTGTATTAGGTTATAGGATTAAATTATGTGAACATAGTTGTTCATTTTAAATTTTTTCTGAGTTTTTCATTTTTAAAAAAAATGACATGCATAATAAAGCCATACATTTTTTCTTATATTAAGGTGATGTATAATCTTCATTGATATATGAGATACTCAGTAATGACTGATGAGATAAACCAACTGAGTAACACAAGGCTCTGTAGTTGATAGCTAAATGGATTAGTTAGAAGACAAAACTACTTTGAACTAATCAAATATTTAATTGTACCCCAAGAGTTTATTATGAAAATGTAGATAGACAGAAACCCCATCTGGCAAACTTGTTACTACAAGCTAAATATAGTGAATCTTGCTGCCTGTGGAGGCATTTCATGCTTCATGTCTCCAAAAAGTGCCACAGTTTTGTTGTGTATGGTCGTTCAAATGGTTTCAGATTGGTGCTTTTGACAATGCAAGTTCCAGATGCTCAGGTCTGTGAGCCCTCCTGTGAAAAGTTTAAAAATCCCAGTCAGGTTAACTGCCACCATCTTTTGACAGCTCTCATCTCTATTAGTAGGAATTTCTGTACATTGCTATCTTTCATGCTAATTTGGTTTTGAAAGCAGAATTAATTAAACTTTTTAAGGAGAAAATCCGAGGCCAATATTTGACATTCTGTATGCATTAGAAATATCTGTCAAACTTTGAAGATGTTTATCTAGACTACATGAGATATGCAAAATGCCTGTTTTAAATAATATGGGTCTTGTGGTGTTTAAAAGCAACTACTCAATTTGAAACTCATGCTCCAAGTAGGCTCTATCTTCTTGAGCGCTGAAAATATTTTTCCAATTAGCTTAATTAACTGAAAACTGGCACTGGTGGAATTGTGTAGCCAAATACTTAGGAATATGCAATTATTCTTCCTGGCATCAGAAGTGGTTTGAAGTGCAGGTGAGAATGTTTTTAGGGAGTAGTTAATAGCATTGAGACCAATAGAAATTTGTAGTTGCAGATGTAGATCTGTCACTCCATGATCAACAGGCTCTATGGTAACTGAAGTGAGACCAGGGAACAAGTGCCTGATGCTCACTGGGAAAAATGTATCAAGTGTGCTTGTGGTGTAAGAGGCATGAGAATGACTACAGGTGACACTGAGGGTACAGGCAGGTGACGGTGCTTCTTGGCCTCAGAGGACTTCAGGTGGAGCAAAGCGACTTGAGTTTCTGTGCCATGCCCAGGAAGAGAGCTGGACTACGTCCCCTCCCAGCACTTGTTCAGAATATGAAGTAGTGTGCACAACACATCTACTTTTAAAGCCCTAAGTAGAAAAATTTTAAATATAAATTCAAGTACTTAAGCCTAGTGACTCAAAAGATTTCATGTACCATTAAATGAAAATAATATAGCCCTGTTTATATCTCAATGGAATCTCAATTGTAGAAGAAATAAAATGATATGAATAAAGAAAATGAGATGTGAAATAAAGAGCATAAGTGGTGGATATTTCTTTTATAGTGTATGTCTTTGTAAAACTATTTGAGAGGAGAAGTTTCTTTTTGCTTTTACCATCATGCTTATTTTTAGTGATATCTGGAACCAAAGCATCAGCAATTGCAGATTGCTCTGAGAAACTCCAAAGTAAGATTAGGGCTTATAGAAAACACTAATGCCTGTATATATTTTTCAAATTTTTAATGTTAGGTTAGTACAGCCCAAAAATATTTATTTAGGATCTCTCTTATAACATACTACACTTTTACAAAAATGAATAGGTGATAGTTGTTTGTGTTTAGTCAGGAGCCTAAGATATGATGAGACCAAAAATAGTGAAATAATTCAGACTGACAGTTTAGTAGACTTTTTGTTTGTTTGTTTGTTTGTTTGTTTGTTTTTGAGACAGGGTCTCACTTTGTATTTCAGGCTGGCCCTGAGCTCACTATGTAGCCCAGGCAAGCCTTAAACTCAGCAATCCTCCTGCCTCTGCCTCCCAAGGCCAGCATCTGTGGTATGAGGTACTGATTGCCTTATACCAGGCGTACCATGCCCAGTATTGTTGTATGTGGTTACCGGGGATTGAACCAGGGACCTTGTGCTTGCGAGGCAGGCGCTGGAACCACTGAGCCAAATCTCCAGCCTCTAGGAGACATTTTTTGAAACCATTTCCACATTAAAGAAAAACAGTTAAAAAAAATAGGGCTAAATGTATAGCTGAGGATGTGAGTCTCTAGGTTCAGTACTCAGCACTGAATGAGTGACTGAAACTATAAGAAATCCTAAAATGTTTCAAGCATTTTGCAATATGTAATTTTGCTTGATCTTGATGGCTTTTCTGGATAGAACAGTTATTTTCCTCATTAGGCAAGTAATAAAAAATTATGATAATCTGATAACTTCATCACATAATATGTACCATGTATCTACATATATATGTGTATTTCAATATGCAACTGGTATATCACAAGACAAAATTCATATTTGGGTTCTCTGGTTTCATATGCATTCTTCCCCTCCCCATCGTGCTGCTTGTTATGTGCAATAAAAACTGTACCTGACCATGACTACAAGAGGCATTAAGTGAACTACCCATTGGCTTGTCATATTTGAGACCTTTTACATGTGGCATTGTAACTGTTTCCTACCAGTGGGGCCTGACATTGTTTAAAGTTTGATAAATCATTTTCTTAAGATGTTGCATACAGCATTATCTTAGTGTTCATAAGTACAAGGCACCTTTAAAAATGAGAACATACTCTGTGTAGATAAATTATTATGATTACCATTTTATCTGGAGTCTATTTCTACTCTTTCCAACTCTATGCTGTTGAGCAGCCTGTGAAAGCCAGCTGTGGGAGTCCTCCGAAACTAGGCCACACAGCCGTTTCCAAGGCAGCAAATACAGTTGCCTTCTAGTGAGAAAAGCACAATTGCAGGTCACAAGAGGATCCCCCGGTCACCTCCAGGCTTGTGTGTTGCCCTTCAAGTCTTGGGATCCACTGCACAGATTTAATACATATTCTTATAAATAACAAGGCACTCATTTCAGAACACAGTAAGACATTACATGAGTAAAAGTTGCATGCAGTAGTAATCTTTGCCTTAAAATTGCCACTTCACATAAACTCTAGGAATGTATCTCACAAATTGTGTTTTCCATTTAATTGAGATATATTTAATATTATAACCAACCAGTCCCTCTTTTTCTAGCTGTCTCTCCTCTAATGTAGATTATATGATATTTAATTGACAAATTAACTTTCCATGTGGAAGGAAAATATTCATTTAACGTATTGTCTTAGTTGACATTTTTGCTACTAATCTTTTAGTTATCTTCTTCACTGGCATCTTCAGTATATCTTCTGTTTTGATGAACTATTCTTTGTATTAAATTTGACTGGAAGTTGCTTCTATCCCCGTGTGTTATATATGATAAGATGCAGATGCTTTCTGTCATTATTATTAAATATTTAATTAATATTTTTGCAGTGCTGCAGATTGTGATTGAGGATAGAGCCTCATACGTATTAGATAAACACTTCATCATTAAGCTAAAGCCCTACTGCTGGCATTATTTCTTGAATATACATTCTGTCATTTTATCTTTCCCTCACTGCATCTGCTATTCCATTAAAGTTTAGTCTTTTGACAGTTTATCATAATATGAGTTTTTGGCTTTTTTAGTTTTTGTTCCTGTGCCTGGATTATTATTTTGTAGTCCATCTATAAAATCCTTTTTTTTTTTTTTTTTTTTTTTTTTTTTTTTTTTTTTTTTTTTTTTTTTTTTTTTTTTTTTTTTTTTTTAATTTTTTTTTTTTTTTTTTTTTTTTTTTTTTTTTTGAGACAGACAGGGCCTCACTTTGTAGTCCAGGCAAGCTTCGAACTCAGCAATTCTCCTGTCTCTGCCTCCTGAGTTCTGGGATTACAGGCGTGAGCCACCACGCCCAGCACTGTGGTATGTGGTATTGATTGCTGGTGGGCGTGAGTCTCCATGCCCAGCATTGTGTGTGATCACTGGGGATTGAACTCAGGACCTTGCACTTGCGAGGCAGGCGCCGGAACCACTAGGCTAACCCTCTGGCCCTAAAATCCTTTCTTTTTTGTAACCAAGTCTGATGCTATAATTTTCTACTGAACTTTTTGTTTGAGACATATTCTTCATCTGTAGAACTTTCTCTAGTATTTTTCTATTGTTTCTATTTCTTTTTCAATGTTTCAAAGTTTCATAATTTCATTAAATTTTCTAACCATGCATTTTCACCGGTCACTGAATGTTTTTTGAGCATTGTGTTTCTTGTCTGTCATTTTATAGATCTTTATTTTCTGAAATTATTTTATTAATTATGGAGATCCCATGTTTTTAGGATTCTTTATAATTCTTCTATTCTTGTCTTGCTGTTTGTACATTTGAGGATGTAGCTCTTGTTTTGACCTTTGCAAGTGTTCATTGGGAGAAACAGACCTCCACAGATACAGCTTCTGATTCTTGGAGAGTAACCTGGTGTGCCAGCCAAAGGAAATGTAGAACTGTTTGTGCATTCTCTAGTTGGCCAGGCTACTGCTTTCTTCTGACCTCAGGTGAGCTGCTGGATGGGCCCCGTTATCTGATGAGGCACTATCACCAAGAGCTCCTAAGTGGATACCGTGATAGGTGCCAGTCAGGCTAGATAGAGAATGTATCCCTGGCTGGTCCACTCCATTATCTGAGATTTGCATTTTGTTTGGACTCTGAATTTTAGTGGACTCCTTGTTTGGGAAAGTCACAATATTCTTTGGAATTTCATAAGTGAGGACATCCTCTTTGTTATGATGGATCCAGGGAGTTGGCGTTTGGGAGACTTGATCAGCAATTTTACCCCTGGGATATGTTGCTGCATCCTCTTCACTTCTCTGTAATGTATAGAGTTGAGAATCAGTCTACTTCAAAGACGTTTGTCACAGGTTTAAATTGAGTGTGGATAATGGCTGCCTTGGGAGTCAAGCTGTGTTGAACTTCCTCCTGTGCTTCTGGAGATGACTGTGAGGGCTCTGAAGATGGGTTATTTGATCTGATACCAGAACTGGCAGAAACCTGGAGAAATGACCACAATCTGTTCACTAGTCAGTATGAAGTTTGACTCTCTTTTTTTTTTTTTTTTTTCTGCTTGACTTAAAAAACCATGACTGTGCAATTTTTCCTACTTTGCCTATGAGATAAGAATGGAAATGGGCCGGGCCAGAGATTTAGCTCAGTGGTTCCCGCACCTGCCTCGCAAGCACAAGGTCCTGGGTTCAATCCCTGGTAACAACATACAATGCTGAGTGTTGTGACTCACGCCCACCAGCCATCAATACCACATACCACAGTGCTGGGTGTGGTGGCTTACACCTGTAATCCCTCCGGAGGCAGAGACAGGAGGATTGCTGAGTTCAAGGCTTGCCTCAGCTACATAGTGAGCTCAGGGTCAGCCTGAACTACAAAGCAAGATCCTGTCTCAAAAAAAAAAAAAAAAAAAAGAATGGAGTGGGCTTTGTGGAGATCAGTTTGGGATGCCAGTGAAGCTAGGTAACTATTGTAGCTCTTGTATTCTCCTGAAGATGTCATGAACCCAGGGAAACACTGCATTTAGTATTGTGCTTCCAGAGGGAAAAAGAGAGGAACCATTTTTGAAGATTATTCTTCTTACTCTTTCTGTTCACATTTTGTTCAATTCTGTGAGCAGGCAACTGTTTTAAGTAATGACTTTTGAAAAAAGATGTTCTGGTTTGTGGATAGTGTCCAGTTATTGACTTTGTGGAGAATCAATCCTGAATCTGACTATGCCTCCATCTTGTACATGTTACACTACATGTTCTCTTTTGAAATTTTGTTAATGCCACACTAGCTTGCTGACATTTTGGTTGGGGATTGTGTTGAACTCATAAATCAACTTTGGAATATTTGACGTCTTAACACTACTGAGTCTTCAAACACGGAACATTGCATTTATCATTTTGTTTGGTATAATTTTGTTCATCATAGTTTTAATTTTCTGCCTAGAGGTCGTGTGTGTGTGTGTGTGTGTGTGTGTGTGTGTGCTTTTGTGATTTTTGGTGTTATTTCGAATTATAGTTCTTTTCATTTTCTTCTCTAAATATTCATTAATTTGTATGTTAACCTCATTTTTTGGGAATGTATTATTTCAAGGAATTGTTTTTTTTGTAGAGACCATGTAGTTTTCTATATAGACATAATTTCATCTATGAATAGCAGAATTTGGTTCTTTCTTTTCTATCTTGCTCCAGCTGGGACTTCCAGTAAAATATTACACAGCCGTGGTAAGACAGGATGATTTTTTCTTCATTCCAGCCTCTGGGGAGAAAGCTTCTTATAGATTATTAAGTATGATAGTTAACTATGGATATTTATAGGCATTCTTTATCCATTTGAATGAACTGTCCTGTGCCCCTTTCCTACTAACTTTTCTCCAAAATTGGAATGAATTTTGATAAATATATTTTGTGTCACTTGAAATTTTCATGTGCTAGTTTTTTTAAAATTGAGTTTATTGGTACATTTTTAAGTATACATTATTTTCACATTCTTTTAAGGTAGATTTCATTGACTGAATTTTGAGATAGCTTTCTATATCTGGTATAAATTCCACTTTATGATGTGTACTATAGAAAAATTGTTAAGGATTTATGTGTTTACATTCATGAGCAGTGCTGGTTCACACTTCTCTTTTGAAATTTTATTACTACTTTTTTTGGTATATATATATATATATATATATATATATATATATATATATATATATATATATTTCTTTTCTTTTGAGACAGGGTCTCGCTTTGTAGTTCAGGCTGGCTCTGAGCTCACTATGTAGCCCAGGCAAGCCTCAAACTCAGCAATCCTCTTGTCTCTGCCTCCTGAGTGCTGGGATTATAGGCGTGAGCCACCACACCCGGCTTTTTTGGTATATTTTATTGGTACATTATATATACACATCACAATTACACTCCACATTGCAAATTTGTACCAGTATATGACACAAATTAATTCTAATTTTCCCCCTCCCCTACCCACCCTACCTCCCTCCACCCCTATATACACAAGCATTGTTTCTTTTTTTAACAACAATTATTTTCTTTCTGCATTATTTAACCCTAAGCCCCATTACTCTTTGAATATTTACTATTTTGCAATATCAATCATGAATTCTAGAACACATATAACTTCAGTTTCTCATATCAGAGAAAATATATGATATTTGCACATCTGTGACCTATGTATTTCACTTATTAGTATGTCCTGAAGGTACATCCATTTGAGTATAAATGATTCAATCCCATCATTGTTTATGGCAGTGTAATACTCCATTTTATTTAAAAGAACACATCTTTATCCAGTCTAGAGTTGATGGGCATTTGGGTTGTTTCCAATATTTAGCTATCACAAATTGATCTGCTATAAACATGGATGCACATATGTCACAGTGATAGGAAAATTGTAATTCTTTTGTGTATATCCTGAGCAGGGGAATAGCAGGGTCAAAGGGAACCTGTAATCCTAGTTTTTTGAGGAATCTCCACACTGATCTCCATAATGGTTATACTAGTCTATATTCCCACCAACAGTGGAGAAAGGTTCCTTTTTCTCTGCAACCTTGCCAGCATTTGTTGCTAATTTCGAGATAGCAGCCATTCTTTGTGGAGTAAAAAATCTCAGAGTTGTTTTCATCTGGATCCCTCGAATGGCCTGTGACATAGAGCCTTTCTTCATGTACTTCTTAGCTGCTTTTACTTTCTCTTCAGATCATATAAATCTTTCAGCTTTTGATATTGAAGTAATGCAGAACTCACAGAGTAGTCACTTCCCTTATATCTCTAGGGGCCCTTGACTCATGAACTTGATTGGTTTTCAAGGGCTGCTTGTAACTAAGCCAGTACAGGTGAGATCTGGAAATTTACCTGGGCACATGCCATATGTATCTAAAGCCAGATGAACCTTGTGATATCTACAAGATGCATTAATGTATCTGATGTTAAAAATAATACTTCTTTCAGTTAGAGATGAAATGACCCATCTCTTACCTAGATTTTCATGCAAATAGAGAAGTACAGAGCAGCAGCAAGGGACAAGCAATGGTGGCTGCAGTCCTCTTGCTTCCCTTAGGTCTGGTCCAGGCTCCTTATCTGCAAGGTGAGCAGCACTCACACCCCATTTTGGCCACCCTTAGTCTTAGCATCCATCCGTGAACCATGCACTTGTGTCACACACCCGAGATCCAGTCACTTCCCAAAAGCCCCAGCTCAGACTGCATGAGCCTTTAGGAGACATCAAGATACAAACTGTGACATACACTAAGACATAAACAGAAAACAGAATTGACATGGAGGCTCAAGGACATCAGGACTGGGATAGAGACTGTATAGCATTTGTGTAAATGAAATAACCCTTCCTGTAAAAAGGGTCATGAAGAAGAAATATAACACAAAAAATTGGAAAAGTAAAGAAGTATTTTAACTATAGATCCAAAAAGTGTAGAAAACACTCCCAGAATAAATACCTGAAGGATGACCTTCACATTCATGCAGTAAAAAATCAAAGATCAACAGAATTTCACAAGTATTTTGGGGAGAAGTTGGTCACTGGAGAAGCCTTACTTTTAGAGGAACAAAGATGATAAATATAATAGACTCATTATCAGAAAACATGAGGAAAGAATGAAGTGAATTTCACCAATGTGAAATTATGTATGTATGTATGGATATTATTCTTCTCAATTGAGGATAAAATAGATCAACATTTTTTCTCATACAGATAAAAACTGGGATTTTTTGTTAGCAGACTTGTATGATAATTTCAGAAGAAGTTCTTTGAGCAAAAGGAAAATAATGGAAATTATTACCTTAGATCTAAATAAAGACAGATATGAGAAAAGAAATAACTGAAGATCAGTATCTTGAAACTACTTGATGAGAAAATGCTTTTCTGTAAATTTTGTGACCAATTTTTGTGAACCAGAGAAGTAGAGGGGCATCTCTATAAAACTTTAGAAGTTGAGGAATTTGGAAATAGGGCGATTATGAACAGAAATAGACATATGAAAGTCAGATTCTATGAAGTCAATATACAGAAAATAACTTTCATGACATATAAACATAGTGTATATTTCTGTGAATTTTTCTCTAGAATTACTTAAAGGGAATGCAGGTAAATATTTCCCTATTGATGACCCTTTTTCACCTTAATTTAGGCTCATTCTCCAGTATTGACAGGGTGAGAACCAAGATGATAAAAAGATACTCATACTATTTTTTAATCATGTATGATCTATAAAATAAGTTGCAAACTGTTAAGGTATTTTTTACCCTTTGAAAATAAGCCACAATGGAATATTTTATATTAAGAACATCATAATTCTGTCATTATAATATCTCATCCTGGCAGGACTATTCAGAAACTGGAATTCTTATACAGTATATTGTTTTAAGGAATAAGACTTAAACAAAACAGTGGAATTTCCTATACAGTTAAAATTATATTTACCATGTAATTACAGAAGTCTCACTCCTTAGTGTTTACCTAAGAGAAATGACTACTGATACACTAAAACACACAGTTGAATCTTAAAAACAATATGCTGGCAGAAGAATGCTGGACATGGAAGCCAACATATGGTTTGATTCTATTTATTTAGAGGAAACAAATCTAAACTATAGTGGCAGAAGGTGTATCAGCAGGTCTGAGCATTTGTTTGATGCAGGAGCACAGGTTATTTCTGGAGAATGATAGATATTTTCTGTTTCCAAGTGGTGCCTACATGTGCATGTGTATTTGTCAAAACAGTTGAATTGAACATATACACTTGATTCATTTGATTTGTTTAAGTAATATCTCCAATGTAGTTTTGAGAAATGATCCTTACATGGGGATAGAAATCAGGGTAGTAAGAGTCTGAGAGTATGCTTCAGTGGTAGCAGTGTTTCAACTTGCATGAGGCCCACAGTTTCCCAGCTTTGATTGCTGACTCGACCTGGAGTAAAATAAAATTAGTAATACATCTAGTTCCCTCTACCCCAAATTTGTCAAAGATGGGTATAACTAGAATCTACTTCATTGTCTTAAAAGATGGTTAATCTTACAGGTAACACTAATTTGGTATATATACAATATATGACAGCTGTACTTTTCTTATATTGGTGTCATTAAATGAAGGAGAGAGAACCAGTTTGTAACAGGAGAAATGTAATCAGTCTTGAAACAGTAGATACACAATACAAATGAATATATTCAATGTATTTTTTGCAAGAAATTTACTTGCAGTGATATGGTAAAGTTTGTTCTTTTATTTTTCTGTGCAAGTAATGATACACAAATACTACCAATATTTAATGGAGCTTTTATGTTTTCTTTAGAAATCATTGTATAATTATTAAGCCACTTATTTATGGTTAAATATTTAAGTATGTAGGTTATGATTTGTCACAAACTAGAAAAGCTATGGGGTTATTGGGTCAGGAAACTGATGAACTGTTCTCTCAATATTATATACTTTCTCTTGATAGTAAAATTGAATTACTTTTCACTAAGATAAATTCTCTAATATGAAGGATGATCAGTTTAGTGTTAAGGAGTGATATTTTAAGCCTATGTCTATGAGAATAAGTTAATGAAAGGAGGGAAAATACTAGACTTTTGAGAATTATACAGTGGAATTTGAAGATTTTATGTTGATATTCAATGTAAATGATTTTTTGAATTAAATAAGAGGTAACTGTTGAATTTGTTTGCTACTGACAGATATTAAAGTAGCTGTGCTAATAACAGTGGTCATAATTCTTAGTGTGGATATTTGGAAAAGTTATAGAATATACAGTAACCCAAACTCTGAGTGTGAGTTGCTTCAGTTTGATTAGGACTTCTCTTGCTATTCAGGCAAGCTTAAGATTTAAATACTCCGTATTTGTCTGCTTCATCTTCCATTGAATTAGACATCTCCAGTAATATCTAGCTCACAGAGGAATGCCATGCAGCTTTAAACAATTAGTATAAATACAGGTTTAGAGGAGAGCCTAGCACATGGGCATGTATAATTATTATCTTTTTATTTTCAATTTTTCAGATAATATATCCACTGAAAATTTCCTAGTGATACTAATAAGAGAGTATATAATATAATAGAGTTAAAATTATTCCTGAGTGAGCCCTATGTATGGAATATATATTATGCTAAGATTGCAGAAAAAAACAAACATACTAATTGTTTTTTGGTTTGTCAGCTTTATTTTGTGACTTATTCACTTATATCCCTAGAATTTTAAAGAGATTCAGGCACTGACTCCATAAATGTTTGTTAAATTGAATTGAGAGATCCCACCCAAAACTTACAAGAATTAAATGCTCAGTTACAGCAAAACAGTTATAATCAATATGTAATTTACATGTTGGGTCTCTTTTGTGAAAGACAACTACCAGCTTTAAAAAGGAAACATTTATGAATTAGATAATTTGAAATGTTTTGATAGGTCCTTGAAATCTGAGAGGATAGAAAATGACAGTAATTAGCATTAGATCGGGAAAAGATGGAAATGGAACAACTCCAAGGAGGAAAAATTTCATTAATCCTAACGAATTTGTAATCTGTGGGCAAAATTCACCACATGGAGCCTTATCCAGTTAATCCTGATGGAGTTTGGTTTCATGTTCCCAATTTCCTTTTTCTAGTCAGTATAGTTAAAAGATTGAAGAAGAAAGATTTTGGAACAATTATTGTGATAACTAAAATTATAGCTCTGCTTTTTTACCATCACTAAGAGTTTGCTTTTCAAGTCTCAAGGACATATTTCCCTAAGAACACAGTGCCTTTATGTAATGACCCCAGGGAGGTCAGCTTTCTCAGTGATCTCTCAGACTGTGGGTTATGTGACTATTTTCAATAAATGAATGTCTGTTTGTAAGGCAGTTCATAAAGTCAGTTAATAGACAAAGCAGTAACAAGTTGTGGCAGTTGTTTGCTTCTGTTGAATTGAGTATAATATTCATCACACACAGAAAACTTAATTCTCCCTTTTCTGCCTTCCCTCTTTTCCTTTCAATCTATGTTTTCTAGAGAATACATTTTTTTTACATCTAACTCTCATAAACAGTATTAAATAAGTAGCACTGTGAAGGTAATTGTGGACCATTGTCTTTAGCTAAGCTGAAATATGCAGAACTGAAAATACTTACCTTGACTCCATACTAATAAATAGGACACAGATATGTAAATACCGTAAGGTTTCTCTAGTGTGAGAAACTGAAGGCATAGGTAAACTTCAGAATATATGAGAAGTCTTGTGAAATAGGAAGAAAATGCTCAAAGAGAAAGGGTAACTGTGTGGGGGCAGGGAAAAGCAAAGATGGGAAAGAAAAATAATGATGGTAAAAAAGGGAAAAATGGAAGCTAAACTGAGTGTGTGTGTGTATATATACATATATACATATATACATATATATACATATAAATATATGGGGTAAGGGAGTGAAGGGAGGGCAAGAGAATAGGAGAAAATGACAATCAGGATGTTATATATAGGTACAAATTCCCAGCAAGTGATTATAAAGCATTCATAAAATGTACCAATAAACTCAATTTACTTGAAAAAACTAAAAGGAAAAGAATATACCTAATGTACAAACAAGGTCCTGTTTTCAAAAATATTTCTATTCAGAAGATTTTGATGCCATAGCCATAAATTAATGTCTTAAATTTTTAATCTTAAAACAACATCATAGATATATAATTCTATAAGATATGAAGGAATCTGAGCTTTGCAGAATGGCAGAAAGTATGGTTTCATCAGAGTGCAATACCTATCCATGTTGACCCTTTTAAGCCATTAGATCTCCCATGTAAAATCGTGGAGCAGCATATAATACAGGAAAAAGGAGGCTAGAGAGAACAGAAGTAGAAGCCAAAGAAATAGTATCTATGATGTAGTGAATTGTCTTACCATAGTAGAGTGAATTGGGAAATAAAATTGGAGCAATAAACAAAAGCCCTTTCTACCAATACTTTGAGAGGCTGAGGTTCAAAGATAGTGTACAAGAGCACCTTGGACAGTTTGGCAATGGAGTGAAACCCTATTTCAAGATAAAACATTAAAACAGACTTGGAGGTTTAGCTCAGTGTGAAAATCCTGCCTTCAGTTCTCAGCACCACAGAAGCAAACACACCACAACAGTGACAAAAAAACTACTTAGAGTATAAAATAAAAAGTCAAATTTAAATAATTTCAATGTTATTAGGATTAACTATAACATAACTAAAAAGGTGTAACAATGTAATGACACGTATTGTAGTTTCCTGTCCTCGGAGCATGAATAAACAACCAGTACTCATAAATTTCAAGGTAACTATCTATTGGATAGCACTGACCTGTAATAGAGATTTAAAGATATTTCTTAAAGTTATGATTCCCAAGTCAATCTGAAAGTTTTACTACACATTAGAACATAATGTTAAAATAAACTGGTTTTTACCTGATTAAAATAAATGTGTTGGAAATGTTCTTTCTTCACAAGGTTTATAGTTTCTTTGAAGACCCAAGTTCAACTGGAAAATATCCAGATATATTTAAACCACAACAGGTTAAAGAATTTTATGATTTTTAAAAATTTTTTTTGAGACAAGGTCTCACTTTGTAGTTCAGGTTGGCCCTGAGCTCACTGTGTAGCACAGGCAAGCCTCGAACTCAGCAATCCTCCTGTCTCTGCCTCCTGAGTGCTGGGATTCCAGGCATGAGCCACCACACCCAGCACTGTGGTATGTGGTATTGATTGCTGGTGAGCGTGAGTCACCACGACCAGCATTGTATGTGGTTACTGGGATCAAACTCAGGGCCTTCCCTTGTGAGGTAGGCGCTGGAATCACTGAGCTAAATCTCCGGCCCTATGATTTTTTTAAAAAAATGTATACAATGAAAATTAAGCACCTATGTATGTAGTTGTGAAAGGATGAAGGCAAAAGTATTGGATATTTAAAAATCAAAAAGTCATATCAGTAAAATTTTAAAAGCCAGGCTTAGACAATAAAATTCATGCTACATTTGCCAATATTCAATATAGATCTTAAGAGTTGTACAGAATTCTTAAACATTTATCTCACTAGTGGTTATGTATTGTGGTAATTTTTATATTCATATTTAAATAATGAGCAGCACATTGATTTTGGTGCGGTCAGTAAGTTCTTATGATGGCAGTGCTGATTTAAGCCTTGTGCATTGGAAATTATTGAGGTCCTACAATAGTTGTGTACTTCAAAAGCCCAGGGATGGTATATGAGCAATTTCAGGAAATTTCATGGCATGCTAGTATTATTTGGCTCAAATATTTAATTTAATTCTTTGGGCTATTAAATAAAGTCAGACTTTATTATAGCATTTTATTAATATCCTGGTTTTTTCATTAGTATGAGCTATTAAAAAGAATCCAGAGTCAAGAAAAAACTCAAAACTCAATATAAATTAATGATGAGCAATATGATATAGAATAGCAAGTAAATAAAAAATATTAGCAGCTGGCTTATACAGATGGCCAATAAAATTGTTGGAATTCCCAAAATATAAACATAAGGCATAACAGTAGGAGGTAGGTATTAGTTAGACATCTAACTGCTGAGGTTAGCAGCTAGTTTTACTGGAACATTGAACTTTTTCCCCTTCCATCAGTGATTTTTTTCTGTAGAAAAATATTTATCAAAGTGCTACATTTTATATTACAACACTTCTTGAGTGTTCGCTTCAGCAGCACATATACAACACTTCTTGGAAAATAATTACATCAATTTTTTGATAGCCTGAAATTATTCCTGGAACTTCTGGAAAAATATCTGACTGAAGAACCCAGTAACTATTTAGTTTATAGTCAGTCTAAGCCATTTAGCTGACACCTAATTGAAGAACTGATATAATTTAACAGTTTTGAATTTATTTATGGTCTATGGAAGCTTCCTCTCAGAGTTATGTCTGATTATTCTGAAATGCAAATCTTAGAAATTTTTATTAGCCTCAGGATTTTTTCACCATCATGGAGACCAGCAGTGTTTTTGCCCTACTTAAATAAAATAGTTTGATTAATATTTAAAATAAGAAAGTACATTTCAGCATTTATGATTCTGCTCTGTATGAAGCATTATCCTAAACTACTTTTTCTCCATTTTTTGGTTTTCCTCCAACTTACTAAATCCAGTGAAAAGAGATAATGTGATATTCAGGAAATATAGCAATGCACACCTGTCATGTAGACCTTACTCATATTTTGGCACAAAATGAGTAAGTTTTATCTTATTTTTTTACATTGTGCCATTAAGAACACTTAACAGGGGGGTAAACCTCATACCTAGCATCAAGACTTGAGTTCTGAAATCAAATAGTACCTATATAATAACCAGTTCAATATGACCCCCTACATGTCTGGAGGAAAAAATGTTCATTACTATCACTCTCTCTGATTCCTAAAGTGATTCCCTTGTGTATATCCCTAGTATATACACATGGAATGTGTGATATGTGTCCTGGAAGTAGAAACATAAACAGAAAATTTTAACCTGGCTTTACTTTTCCTGTTTTTGGTTTAGAGACATATTATTTATCAATAAATAATAATTTATTGCAGATTCATATGCATACATTTGTCCTTGTTTGAAGAACATGAAAATAGAGAATATCGCAGAAATTTAGGAAGGTAATTAGAATCTCAAAGTAGTATTCAATCTAGAGAAAATGATGGTGTAGCTGCCAAACTTATTTAACTGGAAATTTTGCCCCATGAGTGCAGAATCTACTATAATCACCGCATAATTTTTTCTTCCAGCAAAAAACAGATCGTGTGCTTCAACCAGGAGCTGAAGGGTTGAGTATAACACAATGGCTATCTAGAAAGGAATAAACAGAATGTAGAGAAGGCAGTGAGGGTGGGTTGTAAATTAGGGCCCATGATGAGGGTATTGTCATTACCACTCCAAAATCTAAGTGCAGTGGGAAAGGAACTATTATTGGAGCTCTTAGAAATATTTCTGTGAAGAGGTGTGCCAGATAAAGACTATGGTTTTTGTTTCGGGACAGAATATTTGTGCCTATCTAGAACCGAGTAAATGTCCTGTCTAGTGGTGCCTCCCATTGGCTGAAGCCAATCTAAAAAGTACAAAAAAAAGTCCACAGCTGTGGACCAAAGAAGGCAATTTTGGAGCAAGGGTTGAGAGAGAAGGATGGAGAATGTCTGGAGGAACAGATGGACGTTTTACTATAAACCCCCTTTCCTTCCTCCCTTCCTCCCTCCCTCCCTCTCTCCCTCCCTCCCTTCCTTCCTTTCACAGGGTCTGCTTGTAGCCCAGGCAAGCCTAGAACTCAGCAATCCTCATGCTTCTGTCTCCCAAGTGCTGGGATTACAGCCATGAGCCACCACACCCTGCACTGTGGTATGTGGTACTGATTGCTGGTGGGCATGAGTCATCATCATGCTTGGTATTGTTGTATGTGGTTCCTGGGGAAGGAACCAGGGACCTTGGTGCTTGCAAGGCAGGTGACAGAACAACTGAGCTAAATCCCACCCCCCTTGTTATTTCTTAGTGTCTATTCTTGAAGAAAATTCTTTTCCTGATATAAAGATTACTGGAATCCAATCATTTGCTATATTCCCATTAACAGAGTCACATTACTCATTGAAAAGACCAAGAAATCTGAATGTTATTTGTATAATGTTTTAGAAAATAGGTAAGGAAAAGAATTACTACTTAACATAAAATACAGCTGTGATAATCTCCACTTACTTGGCTGATAATGAGCTTTTCACTGGTGATTACAATTTTTTTTGGCCACACTGAATGTTTCTCTTTTCCCTTCCAGTGGCTAATCTGTACCATAGTGTTTGTTTAGTGCTCTGATCTTGGGGAATGCACCTTCAATTTGCCCTGTCTTTAATGGACTGGATTATTTTTCTATTACTCAGTCTTTTAGAAAAGTAGAATTTCCCAAGGAAACATCTGTGTTCCATAAATACTTCTTAAACCTGTGTATGACTACAGTTTAAATTCCTATGAGAAATAACATTAATCATCGGAACCAGTTTTATGGGTCTTTTCACTTCCAGTCAATATGATGGACTGAAGAGCTCATAACAGCCAGGGTAGACTTGATTTCCAATTTAACAGCCTTGATTGTGGAAAGATTTTCCCCATGCAAACTAGTACCCTTCTATGAAGAGTCCACAGTTATGAACATGAAAAATAAACATCCTTTCAATAGGTTATTTTATAAGGGAGACTATTCCCTCTTCTGTTCTTGTTCCTATATCAGCAAATTCTAGTTTATAGGAGAGAGGGTCCCATTTTTGGATACTACTTTAAGGTATAGAACTTTCTGTGGGGATGCACGTCAAATTCTTAAGCTTTAACAATCTATCCTGTAATAGTCTTTGCAGAGGATTCTTTTCCATCATCTCAACTGTTTGTGTTGGACCATATAGCAAGTGGGTGCTCTGGTGGGGACCATTGCCAGATTTCTTTTACCACAAATTATTTACTCTTGTCTGAGACAAGATTATATCAAAATCTAATGCCAAACAATAATTGTGAGCATACACATGGCAATTTTGAGAGAACCGTGATCAGAGAAATACATTCCATGTATCTTTCGCTCTTTGTGAGAAGATATTTTCCTCACCTTGAGAAAAAGGATGCACTTCTCCCACTGTGTCTTGAGAATAGTTCACCATGAATTGTTTTGTGCTGTCCCCTAGTATTGGTAGGTGAGTGGCCATAGAGGTAACAACCATGATGAGAAACTCCTGTTGCTAAATCTGTACACCCTTCTGTTCAGTCTTGGCCTCTTAGTTTCTCTTCTACTGTATATATACTTGATTAGTGGATAAAAAGAACTCATAGTTTTAAGAAAATTAATTTTGTCCATGTAATTATTGATAGACTTTTGTTGTATAATCTCTCTTTGGTGAATTACAACGGACATTCAAATCTGTCTTTTGTGCATGTTCAAACTCACTACTCATATATTTCTTCCTCTGACATCTTAGTTACAAGTCTTTGCCCTTGTCATTAATTTTCTTGTCTTATTCTTTGTAAAGTTCCTTACTAACTGTCCATCGCTTTCCTCCTATTCCTGGGTTACTTTCAGTCTCTACTCAAGTAATCTCAACCTTTAGAAGTCTTCAGGCAAATTTCCCTTCTGAATTGCTGCCTTGTGGAAGAATTTACTTTCACCTACTGACCTCAGCACCTAGAAGTAAGACTGTATTTTTGTCTAACAGACTTGCATTTTTTAATCTTCTTGCCTTAACCTGTTTTGTGGCAGTCTCCATGACACTAAATTTTGGGTGACAGAGCCAGCCTCTACTGAACCATGGGACAAATGCTTGGAAGTCAATTATTTCCTGTTTTTCTCTGACCAGATCATGCCTTACCAACCCAGAGTCAGGGGAGAAGGGAGCCGAATATGAACACAGATGTCAGCAGCCCAGGACACTGAGGGTTTGAAGATAGTGTAGAGTCGGGCCCAGGGCTGGAAAGCAACACTCAGTGCAATTGCCATGAGCCAAAACTCATGGTCTAGCAGAGGATTTAATTGTGGAACTTAAATTTCTCTAGGACACTTGAACAGATACATTTTTCTTCTTACACTTAATCTAGTATTATTTTACTGATCATCATTAGTTTAATTTAATTCATTTATGTTTTTGGTACCAGGGGTTGAACTCAGAACCTTGTGACTGTCAGACAGGCATTATGCTGAGCTACATCCCCAGCTGTATTATCAGTTTTAATCATGGCATTTTGTGAAGGATATTTTGCTACAGAGATGAACTCATAAACCACCAAGTAATAATTGCTTCACCTTTTTACCTTTTCTTTGACAATATTAGTTAATACATTTGGACCACTACATATTTTGTTCAGCTTCATAAGAAAGGAAATGTGAGACTCATAAAATATTTAAAAGCACATATCCAGTTCTTTGACGAGATGTGTAGTTCATGAATGCAGTGCCCTTTTCTTTCTGTATGAGACTATTCTTGCAAAGTTGGTACTTTCGTGTGTCTGTGGTGATATAGCGAATGCTTAGAGTTTGTCATTGTCTATCTGAGGCATAATTCATGATGAAGTTTGGGACTTCTCTACAGTGGCCAATGTTTCCTTGAGATCTCCTTTCCGAAGAAGCTTATCTAGGCATCCACACCCAATTTAGCGCTTTTGTTTTAAACACATTTGGAATCTTTTTCCAGATTTTTTTTCCCCTTCTTCTTTTTCCTTATTAGCAGAATGGATAGAGGTGGAGTTGTTAGAGTTCCAATTTAAAGCTAAAATTAAGGCTCTATTATAGCCATTAAAAGATGAGGATCTTTTAAATACTTTTCATGAGGAAGTTCATTCTAAATGCTGAAGGAAATAATCTCATATTTCAGTATATTTTATTACTTCGTTGAATACTTAACAGCTGGGCCAATTGTGTACAGGAAACCTTTGTGAGTATAACATATATCAAATAACCCCTTACCATACATAAGAATAGAATGCTATAATGATTATGATGAACTTTTAGGGATAATTATTAAAGAAAAGATAAAAATGTTTATAAAAGTGTTTCTGCTTATTAAGAATTGAAGGACCTTGCTATTTCTTCTTGCTCACACTGAATGCTTTTCTTATCTGTAAAGTTTAAAAGAAGTTCTTGCTAGTTTAACCTTTTAGTGCTGTATGTTTGGGTCACATAATTTTCACATTCCTTGTGGGACTTGGTACGTGTACAGAACACTTTGCAATTCCTTTTCTCATTTCCTTTTCCTGTCACCTCTGCCTCTTCCTCTATGTCTTATTCCACTTCGCATTTATGAAAGATCTATCTCCCTACTTCTTTTTATTTTGTTCCTTATTTATATTATGGGTTTCTTCCATGAGAGAACACATGTGATACTTAACCTTGTGTGTCTGATTTATTTCATTTAATACTATGTTCTCAAGGAGCATCCATTTTCCTATGAATGACTGAATTTATCTTGTGGGGGAGTGGGGTTCTATTCCATTATGTATATATATATCTCATTCCTTATCCCTTCATCTGTTGTTGACAAATAAGCTGCTTCCAAGATTTGGCTATTATTAAAAAAAAAAGATTTGGCTATTATTAATTGTGCTGCTAGAAATACAAGTGTGCATCACTTTACTCTTTGGGGAAGATACTTAGTGAAAAGCTGCTTCAAATGAAATTTGTAGTTTTAGGTGCTTTTTTATTTGAGACAGGGTCCTACTTATCAGTTATTAATGATGCAGCATATAATAAATAAGGAAATAACTTACAAGATTGTGTGTTACTCTTTTGTTGAACTAAACCGGTTCGAATCTGGACTTTCTATTCACATCAACTATCAAGAAACTAGAATGCAGTGTTTGTTACCAATGAGAACAGATAACAGTTCATTCTCACTTTCCTGTTTGGCTGTGGGGAAGTGTATTTTTCTGAGCATTTCAGTAATTTTTTTTAAGTTACAAAGAGAAAAAAGAATCAACAGGTGAAGAAAAATGGGAAATACTATTTAAAGTTAGGGCAGATCAGAGATAAACATGTAGTCCAATGCTTTATTCTTACTTTCTGTTTATGCTATTTAAAAGAATTTAAAAACATTTTTTGTATTAACATGTGTTATTCCAGCTAAAAGCCAGGAAAGCACTATTTCCAAACTAAAATTATTTAACTTTCTTTTTTGCTTGAAAAACGAACCAATATGTCTTCTCATACACAAGAAAAACACTTAATGTCAAATAGTCATTCACTAGAGCCAATTATATTTTAAATACAAAAATGAAAATTATATTTTAAATACAAAAGTGTATTTAACTGCAGAAGAGACACAGATCTTGCTAAGAGTAAGCTATTATTTATTCTCCACTAAGAAACAGAATGAATACAAAGAATAATTGCATATGCATGCAACTAGCTCTAATACTATGAAAGCTATAACACTTCTCTTCTAAAGGTACTATAAAGGTACTTCTGGCAATTTTAAGATTTGGCTTTTAATAGTGTGTAACCTGATCTACTTATTCCTACTACCACTGACAAAATGATAATCCTAATAATAATGTTAAAAGGAAATTCATACTCTTTTGAATGTCAGTGAGTTTTAGTTTGATTTTAATATCCTAAAATGTCATAGTTTAGCCACTTCTTTTCTTCATAGAGTAGCAAGTTTTAATCTTGCCTACTTGCCAGTCTTGGGATTATTGCACTTCCCACAGTGCCTTTCTCTGCACCATAATGTCTTTTTGTCCATGTTATAGAGGGTGAAGGGCTTCAGAATTTGCCACTCCTAGGTATGTAGCTTTGGCATGCTGATGACTTCAACTACAGGCACTTAAAATAAAAGGTGTATAGGAAATTCTCTCTAACTTCTCTTGTCCTTTTTGATCCAGATAGTCATAAAAGTCATCACTAGAAATGTACCCTCACAAATACTCAGAAAGAGAAGAACATTATTTTCTTTAGAAACTGAGATTTAGGCCTGAAATGTTTTTATTCAAAGTTATTATAGTAATCTTAACCATCGTTCAATCTCTCTGTGTATTTCCTAACTACTGTCCTAAAATTATCTGCTTTTGATCCATGCCTATTTGTCTTAGCCACACAATTTAGTCTTCTTTCTAGAAAAATGTTTATCTGTTTTTGGGTAAAATAAATTTTTTGGGTCTTCATTTTCCTTTTGGAGATGCCTGTGCACATGTAAAAAGATATCCTATGTCTTTCCCTTATTTATCTTCCTTATGTAATTTAATTTTTAGGCCAGTAGCAGAACCTAAGAAGATAAAGGATGCTTTCCTCCCCATAAGGAGATCGTAAATAACTCAATGGGGAGTTACTTTCTTAATTTCTAAAATACGTAAATATATTACCTGGAATTTGGTAGCTGTTCATTAGTGTCTCAAAATAAAATTCAGCCGGGCGTGGTGGCTCACGCCTGTCATCCCAGCACTCGGGAGGCAGAGACAGGAGGATTGCTGAGTTCGAGGCTTGCCTGGGCTACATAGTGAGCTCAGAGCCAGCCTGAACTACAAAGCGAGACCCTGTCTTTAAACAAACAAACAAACAAATAAATAAATAAATAAATAAAATTCAACATTTTATATCAGGGAAATATCATTTTGTGCCATTAAATTTATTATTCAGAATGTTAAAAATCAAAATTAAATATATCAGTTGATATGAGTTATCATGTAGTCTGATTTTTTTTATTGTAGAATTAGGAAGACTCTTGAGAAGCATAGACATTCTTTCGTTAGGTTCTGTGGAATTTATTTTTCCCCTAAATCCTAGAAATGAAATGTCCCTTAAGATAAATATCTAATTGACAGCACAAGTTCATCGACATAAGCAACTCGAACTGATCTGGGAAAATCTCAGTTTACTAATTCTTAAGTAAAATTTCTACTCTAGAATAATTGCTTAGAATTTAGCTTTTTCAATTGAGAAAAATTCATTCCCATAATATTATATCTAGTTTTTCTAGTTTTGCTTTTTGAAATGAATGATAATTGTTGTAAACTACCTTTAAATGATGTTCCCGTCAGCTTTCTATCACTCACTGTAACACATTACTCAAATAATCAACTCATAATCAGAAAATAACTTTTCACTCAGTTTTGGAGGTTTCAGTGTCTGATGAGTGAGGACCATTGCCTTGCGAGGGCAGCAGGTCCTGGAAGGAGTGTGTGCCAGAGAGAAACTCCTCAACATGTGGCCAAGAAGCAAGACAGAGGAAGGGACTGGGGCCCTGCCACCCCTTTTGAAGACGTGCCACCAGGGACTTAGAGATCTGCCTCTAGGAAAGTTTTTAACACTGTTTGTAATGACATCCTGGGAGCAAGATTTTACCATATACTCCCTTATACATATTATAGCAGATGTTAATTTTAAGTAGTTTGAAGGTGAGTATATGGGTCTTTTCCATTTAAGCTTTTCTGGGTTCTTACTGTGTTTCTATAAGTGGCATGATTTCAAGCTAATCACCTTGCTGGCACTGATGGCTAAATTTCCACTGAGGTTGCTTATTCTCTTTCATAGTTTGACTCAGGCATTGCAAAGTCAGGATAGACTTAGACTCATTGCATGGTCAGTTTTATTTTTGGATTGGTAAAGCTGTTCTCGTGTTTTAAAACTATGAAGGCTATATCAGGAAAGTTCACTATTATGTTCTATTCTAGGTTTTAAGTATATGCTTATTTTACACTAGTATTTAATTCATTGTGAAACTAAGTTAATATTAGTACACTTTCAAATTTCCCTTTTACTTCACTTTTATAGAGTGCTCAGTGTCATCTCTGAGAAGTATACTGAAACACAGTATTTTAGGATTTGATATTTTCATTGCTGAAATTTTAATCATTAGCCAAAATATATAATAGGATCACAATTGAAAGTAAAATGTAGAATTGAATTAGAACTAAAAGAAATTATTTGTTTCATGTAGTGTGTGGATTATGAGCAGTTGCCTGGGTGATTTCATGATTAAACTAAAATGCTAGGAATACAGCTCAGGAATTCATTTATTCAGATTTTCTGTGTATGTGTGTGTCCATGTGTATGTTTTGCAGCTGTTATTTCAAGAAACCAAGAAGGACCAGGAGAAATGGGAAAAGCTGTGCTGATTCCTAAAGATGACCAAGAGAAAATGAAAGAACTGTTTAAAATCAATCAGTTTAATCTGATGGCGAGTGATCTGATTGCACTTAACCGAAGTCTGCCGGATGTAAGATTAGAAGGGTGAGTTTCTGTGTGCACTATAGTGTTGTTTATCAGTAATGTCCATATTTCAGAACCTCAGATCTTCAGTTAACCATGATTACATTAGTCTTATAACTACATGGTACTGAGAACTATACATATGACTGTGTAGCAGAGAATTACTATGTATACATTGTCTGGGAAATATGAACTAATTTATAAGCATGCTACTTGCAAAGACAATAGAATGCACAGGCCTAGATGATATTTCTTTATGATTTTTTTGTCTTTATCTTACTGACTACAGAATAAATGTGCTTTTTGATAGATTATTCCCTGGCCTGCAAACAAATCACCATATATTTTGTTTTTTAAAAAAGTACGTGCCTTGCTAGTGGACCATAAAAATACCCAATTACTTGCATGATTTCTTGAGCCTTTAATAATTGCTCCATAGGGGTTCTACCAATGTGTGTTACAATTTATAATTACCATATGTACTATAAATGAAAACAAGACCCAAAATTAATACTGCATGAAAAAATTATGAAAACTGAACTTTTATATGCTTAAATTCAATTTATGCTCAAAACAGTTGAAGATATTTTAATTGAACATAATAAAATCAAAATATTTAGTGTTAATATCACCACTTTACTATATGCTCTTTGCATATACTGTTGTATGAGTACTGCATGCTAACCAATTGTGGCACTGGAGCTCCACTATATGCTCTTTGTAAAGCTAACTTGTAGTATTAAAAAAGACATATCCTGAGATTGTGGTAAATTCTTGAGTTTAGAAATATATTGCAGTACACACTTCTATGTAAGACATACAGTGCTTTTCTTTATCCATAGTAAAATCATAACCAATACAAGTTTGCTACCTGGAATGTTTCTTATATTACTGTCATGAAATTAATGTCAAATTTATTAAATTAGAAATTTTTATTTTCAACATTTCTCCTAAGAAGAACAATTTATTGAGATTCTGAGGCTGATTATTATCAAGGAATCCACTTAGTAGCTAAATAACTGATTCCTCATAACACTGTATGCTTTTGAAATATATCTTTTTAAAATACCATAAATAGATATGTTATGGACTTTTTTTCTAGAAGATGATTAAATAGCATATGTGCTTTATAAGGGTCTAAATATTCTACCTATAGTTCTGAGCTTATGTTTATATGTATGTATCTATGTATGTATTTTAAGTTGTATAAAAATTTTATTTGACTCATTAGTCGAGTAATCCAGGAAGCTAGTACAGTTTATTCAAAGGGAAATTCATTTTTTAAAATTTATTACTACATTGCTGCAATACACAATGATTATATCCACAGATGGATCACACTCAAATGAATCAAAATTACATCAGATTCATTTATTCTTTAAGTCCTTATAATTATCATTTATGCAGACTGAAAACCAAACTAAAACCACAGAACATATGAAACACGTAACCCAATCATACTGAGTCAAGACACAATTCTAGGTACAGTACTTTGTCTTCTATAAATTATGGTATCTTTTCTCTTTTTCCTATTTGTCTTTTACTTAATATTTTATACTAAGTATATGCACGCACACACACACACACACACATACACACACAGAAAGACAGAGATAGAGCTTTTAATATAAGAACAACAATGCACAATTTAGATTGTGGGTTTGAGTTACTACTCTTAGCATTATGTTTTCAATATGCATCCATTTTTCTACAAATTACTCATTTATCCTTTATATCAGAATAATAATTCACTGTATAAAATATCTCATTTTTAAGCCAATCATCTACTGATGAATATATAAGCTGTTTTCAAGATTTGGCTATGAATTGCACTGCTATGCAAACAAGTATGCCTAAATCATTGTGATATACATTATTTAAGTCTTTGGGAAGATACCTAGAAGGGATATGTATTTAATCTTTGTATGTATTTCATGCTATTTTTTTTTTCTTTTTGAGACAGGCTCTCACTCTGTAGTTCAGGCTGGCCCTGAGCTCACTATGTAGCCCAGGCAAGCCTTGAACTCAGCAATCCTCCTGTTTCTGCCTCCCAAGGGCTGGGATTACAGGCATGAGCCATCACACATGGCATGCATGCTATTTTTTAAAGACATAATATGCATATTCTTCAAAATAATTCTGAACATTTTAGGTGCTTTCTTATTATGTAATATTGTTGCATTTTTTACTTTGTTTTACATGGTTTGGTGGGATAAAATGGTACATATGATACTAATGTATTCAGAAGTACTATTAAACACTCTGAAAATTTCATAGTTCAGTTATCATAACAACAGGTAATTCCATTTTATAGCAAATCTGGAAGTATCAAAGTAAGATTCGATTTAGTACAGAGCCATAGATTGGAAAAAAGAAAAAACAGCAAAGTTTTTGTTGTGCAAACATTTCAGGTATTTCTGCATAGTGCCCTTTCTTCTTTTAGGAATTTGCAATCACTTGGCATTGAAATGCTGGACTCATCAAGCCTTACTGTGGACCATTCAATATTAGAGCATCATTTAAATTGCTCAGCATAAAATTGCATAAATTATTGCTTGAATTCTGAAATGTTACAAATAATTTATGAAACAACATTATTAAAATAATCTTCTAGTTTATTTTTCTATGACAAAACAATTGATGCTATGAAAAAGAAAACGGAAATACTACCAAAAGTTGCTGTATGAATCATAGTATATAAAGTATATTAGGAACACTGCAAATAGTGTTTGATGTCACCTGTTGAAAAGTTTCTTGTAAAATACTTATCAAACACATTATTTAATACCTACAAGATACCTTAGTAATCATTTTACCTAAAGTTTTAAAATGTTTGTTAGGTTACTTTATTTCAGTATTTAGATAGTTATGCCTTGAAAAGCACTATGGAGTTTGGAATGTACCCCAGTTGTATATAGCACCTGGTTTTGATACCCAGAGGGAAGAAGAAAATATAGTAGGATATTAAATTAGCCATGGCAAAATGATGAAGGGTATAAACTGTGTAGAGATGCTAAAGTGGATCTCTCAATAATTGGTCTTAGAAAACTTTACTTTATTGTCATGGAAAACCCAAGTTGATACTCCAAAAATTCCTCAATCACACAGTGAGTGGTTTCAAGGATATATATATATATATATATATATATATATATATATATATATATATATATAATTTATTGGTACAATTTATATACATCTCATAATCACGCATAACATTGGAGAATTTGTACCAATATGCAACACAAGTTAATTCTCATTTTTACCCATATCCTTACCCACCCACACCTCCCCACCCCCTATATACATGTTCTTTTCTTTTCTTTCAGAATCATATTTAGTCCTTCTCCTCATTACATTCCCACATCAAATTTCCTTTGGAAACTTCCCATTCTACAAAAACTGTCATACTTTCTAGAGCTCATTTGCATCTACAGGTGCTCATATCAAAGAAGAGATCCAGTATTTGCCTATCTGTGATCTATTTATTTCACTTATTAGTGTGTCCATCAACTGGAGAGTGGATAAAGATGTGGGGCTTTTTATAAAATGGAGTATTATTCTGCCATAAAGAATGACAAGATTGATTTATTTAGGTGCAAATGGATACACCTGGAAGACACACTAATAAGTCAAGTATATTTTTACAACAAAAGATTTTGAACTATTTTGATTAAATCCAGAAATAGCTCAAATGGTTTAATGTTACATTTTCTCTGAATATCCATCTAAAAATCTCTGAAAATATGTATAGAGTAGTAAGTGTGAGTAAATATTCCATGTTTCCACAGGAGACAGACTAGGCAAAGACACTTTCTTTGCAGATAAAGGTTATGAAATATCAAAAAAACCTGGAGTAAATTTTGGCATGTTCAAAAACCTCAGGAGGATTTATTAGTTTATTATTATTTACTAGTATTAAGTTTATTATTATATATAATACATGTATGAGTGATCCTAAATTATTTTGAGATATAAAATTATAGCCATCATAAAAATGGTGTTTATATCTTTTTAAATACAAGTAAGGAGGCCTATGCTAATTTACATTTTCGAAGATAAGCATTTATAACAAACATTCTTCCTCCATTTTCCATCCTTCACAAATTAAAAAAAGAGAAAGAAATGCAGTGAAATTTTATCTTGTCAAGAATGTTAAAGTGAATATTAACTCGATTAGTTGAGAGTCAGTATTTAAATTTTTATATGTGTATATTACTTGAATTTTAGAAAGATATGACATGTGAATTTTTTTTCAGAAAGTAGACAAATACATATTATTTATTTTAGTCTTTTTATCTGAAAATTTTGTTAGTATTTGAAAAGAAAGAAAAGTGTGAGGGAGGAAGAAAGAGAAGAACAATCATTAGACTTAGGAAATCTAAAAATTAATAGTCAATATAACATTGTGAGCATCTTGGTTTTCAGTGTTAACATATGCTACTAGGCCTTCCAGGAAGTAGAAAAAATAAAATGACTTATGATCATAACCCCTGGTCTAGGGACATTGCTTTACGACATGATATAAAAAACAAATGGAGGAAGCAAATGCCAGTTCTACTGAGAAAATGTTCACGTTAGAGTGGGGCAAGTCCTTTGATATGGAGCCAAAACACTTAGGTTTAAGATTTGCTTGCTGGGCCTGGTTGCCCATGTGTGTAATCCCAGCACTGGGAGGTGGAGGCAGGAGGATTGCTGTGAGTTTGAGGCAACCCTGAGTTACGAAGTGAGTTCAGGAACAGCCTGAACTAAAAAGTGAGAACCTGTCTCAAAAAAAAAAAAAAAAAAAAATGGTGGTATGACTTACTGTCTCTTCTTGGGTAAGTGATTAAATTTTGAAACCCAAGTTCCCTTTTAATGATTAATCCAACCAATTGGTAACTCAACCAATCAGCAAATCCCTGTTGTCTACCTAATATAAACTTAGTCTTTCGAATACAAAACAAGTTTAGAACAGAAATTGGGAAATTTAAAGATCAAATATAGAAATACATTTATGTTTACACAGATATATAACTAATTATGGTATTTTATGATGTGATTGAAAAAATAATGAAAATGGGTTCGCTAAGAACTTTGAGTTCTTGATATATATGCATATATGTAATACTTTATATATATTAGTTTATATATATAGCTATATAAACTATTTTCTTTTTTCTATAAATATTATTTTGTGGAATTCCTCTATACCCTCTGATTTCTCCTTTGGGTTAAGGAAAACTTTTTAAGCTACCAACTTCTTTGTCTACTCCTTGCAAAGTATAAATTACCAGTAATTATTAGATGAATAAGAAATTAACAGTAATTATTAGAATATTTATTTAAAAGGCCACAGGCAATTAAAGTAGAATTCCAGCGTTCTTTATATTTTCTTCTATTCAGACATTTCATGGCACTTCAAGTACTGGTACTGAGTTATTTCAAGGTTATAATGCAGGTAGCATTTCAATATATTTCATTAGTGAAAAAGAAGAAATAGGAAATTTATATCAGCTATTTATATCCTAGACCAAATAATTACTTTACACATCTGCACATGTGCAAGCTGATAAAAAGATTCTAGCAATCTTATGTTATTAGGGGAAGAAGAGCTAAAGTACACAGATTTTGAGTAAGGAGCTCTCAAAGGACAGTTTACTATATGAAATAAAAAATAAACTATGGTATATTCACTTTTGTGCTTTCTCATGAGTATCTTCCCATTTATTTTAATATCCTTTCCCACCAATTAAAATATGATTAAGTACAGCATTGATTGTACAAAGAAGTACAAAATGAGAATATAATTGGATTTTTAAATTTCTGTTCACTATCTTTTCTTTTTAATTTGAGATATATTATTACTTTTTAATGTTGATAAAATTTTTCCCTGTTAAGGAAATGCTAATTTTTGATATTATGGCTCATGTGTTCACATGTGGAATTAATTTTAATATCCATTTTATAAGTGGCATGTAAGAATGTCTGTGTTTGTATTTGAAGAATGTAAAAATTATAGATATTGTTATCTTTAAGAATACTGATGCATTGCCCATTTTCTTTCAAATATAAAATAGAATCAAACATATCCAGGCATGTTCTTTTTGAGACATTTAATTATTGCTGTAGGTAGAAATCGTACTGCATAACACCATTTTACACTTGAACTGCCTCTCCAAAGTTTTCTTATATGAGTTAATTTTCTGAAACTATTACTTTGATCTGTTTTAAAAATTGTAGTATAATATATAGTAAAATGTAACATTTGTAACAATTTTTAAAGGCATTGTATGCAATGTTAAGTATAAAAGAATCATGTTGAGTGGAAGTCAATTGAGAGACAATAGGCAAAGGAAAAGCTTTCTGCTCTCTATCCTCTGTCTAAAGGCAGTGTGTCGATTTGCCCTGTTTGAGGTGTTCCTTTTTCTCATACAGGGAGGAAGAGATCCACTTCTCTCAGCAGACATGGTACCTGTGCCAAGATAAGTGTAAAATACATCGCACTAATAACCTCCGTCTTCCATTAGTTTCCCCATATATTATCACAGTTGACCACCTTTGGGGGCCTCTAGTTCACTTCCTTTGTCTTGACACCTCACAATTTATCACTGCATGTTAAGCAGTGTTTCCAGAAGCATTTGTACTCTGCATAAGAGCGAACTGCCAAAGATGGAAGGTGTTGCAAGATCAAAGAATGAGGTAGATAGATCCAGGAGTGTACAAAGTATAGTTTTAGGGGAAATTTCATGAACAGAAACATCTCTCAGGTCTTTGTAAGCTACACTGCTGGACTCTTAAGGATGAAGGAGTTTACAGGGGGATCACGTGGTGGGAAGAATGGTGGTTAGAAGGAAGATGGCCATGGCCATATCAAGTCAGATGACCACAAGAAGTATAGAAGTTTACCAAATTTAATTTCTGTGGGTGTTTACTTCTTTTCTATAAAGGCCTCCCTACATGTACAAATTAAATTATTGACAGCATATGAGATTGTATGATTGTTTTTCTATTAATCTGTGTTGTCAGTTCAATATATAGCTCCAATACAAAACCAAAAAGATAGTCCAGAATTTTCCTTCCTCCTTACAAGTGTATTATGCACCTTGTACAATCTAAGTTTACAATGCTTTTCAGTATGCAAGATTAAAACTAATTTCATTAAACAACAACCCTGCGCTTTCCAGTCCCTCGGCAGCCACAATTTTGGTTCTTGTCTCTGAATTTGTTCTGTGACAGCGCTGCTTCTCACTGCAGGCATGCAGTTTGCTTGATTTGAGTCACTTATTGCACTTAGCATTACAGCCTCAAGTTTCATCAATATTGTTTGAAGTGTCAGAATTTCTTAATTTTTGAAACTGAATATATTCTAGTGTATGTGTTTAGCATGTTTTGTTTATCCATTCCTCCACAGATAGACATGTGGATTACTTTCATTTTTGGGTTTTATGAACAGTGTTGCCATGAACTTAGCTGAGATATGTTTCTTTGAGACCTTAGTATGGATACTTTCAGTAGTATAACTGATTGTATTTTCTGTATTTGATTATAGTTATGTTATGTTCCTCTTATGATTCTATTTTCAATATTTGTGTAAACACTACTTCGTTTCCATAGTGATTATACTATTACAATGGTTCCAGTTTTTTACATCATCACAAAATACCTTATTTTTCACTTTTTACATTAGCCATCCTAGTGAATATGAGCTAATGTCCTATTGTGATTTTTATTTCTATCTCCTCACTGATTGAAGATATTAGATACATTGCATTGATATTAAATAGTCTCCTTTATCCATTTCTATATTTCCTTTGGAGAAATGCTGCCACAAATTTTTCTCCATTTTAAAACAGGTTATTCTTTGTCATTATTATGAATGTTTTAATTTGTTTTGGATATTACTATCACCAGATTTATAATTTGGAAATACATTCTTCTATTCAGAAATTTGCCTTTTGAGTCTGTTATTATGTCTTTGATGTGCAGATTTTTTAAATTTTTAAATTGTTTATTGAATGACTTACTTTTTTATCTGTGTCTTTTGCATCATGTGTAAGACATTATTGAAAAAATCTAAAGTCATGTAGTCTTTGCTTATATTATAACCACTATAAGGCCTTTTATATAGATCTTTGATCTTTTTTGAATAATGGCCCATGTTCTATATTGTGTAATATAAAGGAATAAATTCCTTCTTTTGAGCATAGATATCTATTTATTTTATTTTTTGCACTACCAGGGATCAAATTCTGGACCTTGTGTCTGCATGGCAGGCATGGTGTCACTGAGCTACATCCTTAGCTCCTAAATATCCAGTTGTAACAACACACCTGAAAGTACTCTACTGTCTTATTATGTAATCTTGTAATCCTTGTTGAAAATTATTTGGATGTATATACACAACTTTATTTCTGGAATATTTGTTCTCTTCCACGGGTGTATATGTATGTCTTCATGCCACTACAACACTGTTTTGATTGCTATTGCTTTGAAGTAAATTTTGTAACTGAGAAATATGAGATATCTAGATTTTTGTGAGCATTTTTAAGAATGTGTCTTCTTCCCATCATTGAAAATTTAGGTTTCATTTACACCCTCATTTAAGAATATTTATTTTACATTTTTAACACATCAAAATATAATTATATGAGCATGAAAATCAAGATAATAAATTCTTTATTGCTGAATGAAATATCAAAAGTCCAGTACATGGTAACATGAATGTAAATCAGCCACAATGTGGAGGTAAGGTAAAGTGCAACTTTATAAAATGGATGTGTGTAGGGCCAGTGATTTAGCTCAGTGGTTCTGGTGCCTGCCTAGCAAGTGCAAGGTCCCTGGTTCAATCCCCAGTGACCACATACAATGCTGGGCGTGGTGACTCATGCCTGTCATCCCAGCACTTGGGAGGCAGTGGCTGGAGGATTGGTGAATTCGTGGCTTGCCTGGGCTACATAGTCAGCTCCGGGCCAGCCTGAACTACAAAGTGAGACCCTGTCTCAAAAAAAAAAAAAAAAAAAAAAAAAAAAAAGAAGAAAAAAAGGATGTGTGTAGAACCAGGATACAGGAAGAGACAGCTTTCTGGAGACCAAAGTTAGTTTAGTGAGCCACTTTTGGTGTGAGCAGGACCATTAATACTTCCAAAGCACCTTTCATTTCTCTCTCCTGTGCAAGTCTAACTGAAGAGGAAAATTTAATTGTCGGTTTCTCAGTCTCCCATAGCAATCATATTTTTAAGACTTTTCCATTTATGACTGAAACAAGTTGAATTATATCTGCCCACTATGATGGATGCTAAAGATCATTACAGATCTAACTTTTTGATTTGTTCTCTATATTTTCATTCTATGTGATTACTGGAGGAATACTCGTCTGCTTAATTACAGTTCACACCATTAAATTGACATTTTTTTCTAATGAGTTAGGAAATTTTAAAAAGAGAAATAATGTTTGAGGTGCAGGAAGTTTGGGTAATCGAGCGCTGGGGAAAGGTGACGAGTTTAGGCAGAAAGAGCACGAGGCCTGTGAAACACCCACAGGGGGCGGGGAATCAGGACTGGCCAATGAGACCGTGGTTCTAGGATGACGCAGAGCCTCCAAAGAGTGTCTCCTTACCTTACACGTGTCAGGATCAGCAGCTGGAAGGTTACAAAACAGGGGTCTGCTATGACAGAAGTGGTATTTGGGAAGAGATATCCCCACAATATTATGTAAAGATATTATAGCTAAAAAAGCCTGAATGTAATTAGATTTTCTTCAGGGCCATTGTCTTCAAACATTGTCTTCAAACACAAACATGATTAGATAAGAAAACCATCAGTGTAATGGCCTTAGAATCATGAAGCAATCAGTAGTAATGCATGAAAATTAAAGAAAGGAAAAGCACTAAATCCAGGATTGCTTCAGGAAGGGTAGGCTTATGATTGGATTTTCAGTTTTATTTGTGTGTGTTTTGAATTTAAACAGATAAGAAGGAGGGAAAAGAATTGTAAATATATAGGCACCCAAATATATTGTGAAGTAATTCCAGAATTAATGGCTGACTCATTACAAAGGAGGTGAAAACTGAAGAACAGGAATGTGATGTTTCAAAACTGAGTGACTAGGAGATTCATGGTAATGGAAACTGTGTATGAACATATATTTGCATGTGTCTGCAAGAATTCACATATCTACCTTTAATATGAGTAGTGGAATTAATTCAACCTGTACACATATATGATAAGGCAAAGTATTATAGGAACAATTATTGTTATTTTTACGAGCACATTTTTTGCCTGCATATAAAAATTAGTGATTCTCAAATTTCAAAATAGGTTGGGTGTGGTGGCTGATACTCTGGAGGCAGAGGCAAGAGGATTGTCAGGAGTTTGAGGCTAGCCTGGGTTACATAGTGAGCTCAGGCCCAGTCTAAACTTCAAAGTGAGACCCTTTCTCAAAAAAAAAAAAAAAAAAGAATTAAAAATAGGTATGTAGGGCCGGGGATTTAGCTCAGTAGTTCTGGTACCTGCCTAGCAAGTGCAAGTTCCCTGGTTCAGTCCTTGGAAACCACATATAATACTGGACATGGTGACTCACACCCACCAGTAATCAGTACCCCATACCACAGTGCCGGGTGTGGTGGCTCATGCCTGTCATCCTAGCACTCTGGAGGCAGAGGCAGGAGAATTGCTGAGTTCAACCTCTTGCCTGGGGTACATAGTGAGCTCAGGGCCAGCCTGAACTACAAAGTGAGACTCTGTCTCAAAAAAAAGAAGAAGAAGAAAAAAAGAGAGGTAAGAGAGGTAACAAGTCCAATTAATATTCTCTTTTCCTATTTATCTTTTGCAAAATTAATGATATATTTTTCTTTGTAGTATTTACATAATTATACAATAAGAGCTTTAAATAATTTTCATTTTCTGATATTTATAAACTTAGACTTTCAAAATTTGTATTTGTGGTTAAAATGTATAATTTTTTA
Source organism: Thryonomys swinderianus (assembly GCA_004025085.1). Taxonomy (NCBI): domain Eukaryota; kingdom Metazoa; phylum Chordata; class Mammalia; order Rodentia; family Thryonomyidae; genus Thryonomys; species Thryonomys swinderianus. Next base: position 5,018 of record PVIC010001645.1, on the reverse strand, counting down.
TTTACCATATGAGGAACATTTAAGTTTTCACTAGAGATGACTTTAGAAAAAACATTTGGAGATTCACCCATCCTAAGACAATTATGCTTCAGCCTTAGAAAACTTCTGTGTGAAAAGAATATTTGACTTTTGTCTGAAGTTCTTCCTTGCTTGTTTTTGCCATGAGCAGAAGCTTTCTGTGCACATGGCTGTGTAGTAAAGGGGGGTTATGTTACTGTAATGCCAGCTATAATATTGATTAACTAAGGAAGGAATTGGATTTCACAGTTAAATGTTTAACCCTAAAGAATAGTTATACTTTTATTGATGTAGAAAACCTTGAAACATCTGTGAATTATCATTATGCATAATACTTAATATTATCATAAGTTTTCAATATCTCCCTGTAGAAGCCAGTATTACTTTCTGAATGGTAATTGCTCTGTAAATGAGAAACTTTGTATGTGTTCTTTGGATTTTAATATTTAATATTATAATATTACTGTGTACTTTTGTTGTATGAATATATACTTACCAAAATAAATAAATTTCATTTTCTTCATTCCCTATTCAATTTAAAATACATGAACATGTATAATGACCATAATTTTAGGATAAAAATAGATGTGCCCAAACATATTTTCTACTATATGTTGATGTATTGTATTTATACTGATAAAAGACATTCTTTCTGTTCCTTTTGATATTTGTTTGTGAGTGGTAAAATGTATAGATGTAAATTGAAACATTTTCACTAAAATATCATAAGAGGCTGCCTGAGATAATTTAAGATGGTGTTTTATCTCCAACTCTAAATAGAAAGATTTAGTATAATTATTCTATCATCATGATAAGTAGGATGATATTGTTATATATCAACTAAGTAAAATTATAATTTCAAAAATACCCAATATCTTTTTTTCTTGTACTTTTCAAAATGGTTAAAATCTAATATAGGCTGGGCATGGTCACTCATGCCTGTAATCCCAGCACTTGGGAGGCAGAGGCAGGAGGATTGCTGAGTTCGAGGCTTGCTTGGGCTAAGTAGTGAACTCAAGGCCAGCCTGAACTACAAAGTGAGACCCTGTCACAAAAAACTTAAAAAAAAAATCTAATTAGAAAATCATGTTTTAATATAGAAAATAGTTTGTTTTTAATGAGTTTACAAAGTTTAGATGTAAGGGAAAGTTTTCCACCCCATGATAACGTTTACAAATATAATTTGATAAGCCCTTTGATATTGGTAAAGACAACTAATAGTCAGTATTAAACCTCCATATTCAGGCATATTTTAAGCACTAGCTCTCATAATTTTCAGTCAAAACCCTATGAAACATATCTTATGCTTCACTGTGTTTGTTTTATAGATTAGGAAACATACTCAGGTTAATGAATTTCCCTAAGGCCATGCATCTGACATTTCAATCCAGACTGTGAAATTCCAAGTATATGCCCTTAACCACTCCAAAATACAAAGAATATGCAAGAAGAGTAGACAAGATGGAGATTACATTACTAAGGGACTAATAGAAAAAAAATGAAACATCAATTAGCTATTGGAAAGAATAGGTAGGACTTACATCAACATAGACACAAGGCAAGGACAGAGATTCCAAAAAGGAATGAACACATTAAAAGATATGAATTTAGAATGATTACATAATTTGATGGAGATAGTGATCTAATATAATAGTTATATTAGGTACTGTTCATATTGTGATGTTGACTTTTGTCACCCTAGATATTTAATTACTACTCTCAGGCAGACCCTAATTCTATCAATCATATGGCATTTTTCTTATCTATTCTCTTTCCTTGTCTATTCCTTTTAAAATATTGCATAATTTTAGCATCCTCTTCATACCTGTGACACTTTTTTCCAACTCTCATTTTTAGTTTTGGTCCTTATTTTCTATTTCATTGAGAAAAAAATATAAAAAGTAAATAATAAATGGGGCAGAACTACTACTGATCACATCACGGCATGTAACCCTTCACTTGATTTTTTTTTTTTTTTTTTTTTTAGATATGCTCTCACTTTGTAGTTCAGGCTGGCCCTGAGCTCACTATGTAGCCCAGGAAGCCTGGAACTCAGCAATCTTCTGGCCCCTATTTCCTGAGTGCTGGGATTGCAGGCCTGAGCCACCACCCCTGGCATTGTACCACCCCTGGTACGTGGTACTGATTGCTGGTGGGCATGCGTCACTACACCCGGTATTGTATGTGGTTACCTGGGATCAAACCAGGGACCTTGAGCTTGCTAGGCAGACATTGCAACCACTTAGCTAAATCTCCAGCCCTCTTCACTTGAATTTTTAACCCTATATTCTAGCCTTCTTTTATTACATTGAATCCATTGTCCATATTTCTCATCATAACCACCCTATCCTCTCTTAGTTGCTCAAGTGCCTTGTCTCAGCAGCCCTGCCTGCTCCTTGCAAAATCAACTTCTTTGTCTTATGAGTAATTCAGAACAGCATGCATACTCCTGTTCATGCTTCCTTCAAGCCAACACATAAATCACATCACTTTTCACATCTCACAAGTGTGTCCATTTCTCTTCTTTTGTTGAAAAAAAATCTTGAAAGAGTTTTCTGTTCTCATTGTCTTTAGACACTCCCATAATTTTGTCCTGAATTCACTTTGGTGGTCTTTTAACCAGGCATTTTCTGTGAAGTTGCTCTTACCAAGGTCACTAATGATTCTTGCTTTGCTATACTTAATGTTGGGTTCCCAGTCCTTGAATTTCTTGAGCTATCCATACAAGTTAACAGAGTCTGTCACTCTCTCCATTTTGGAGCTACATTTTTATTTGGTTTTCAACACACAGTATCCCAATCCTCTCTTACTTCTCATGCTGCTTTTAAACTTTGTTGTATAGTGTGCTCTCCTCTTATTTTGACTTTTCCAGAGAATAAGATTTTGTTCCTGCGTAGCATTCTTTTAGCCCTCATTGTCTTGGTAATTTCATTGACCATCTGTTTTCAGTATCATAGGAATCTTCAACCAAAGCCTACTGAGCTCCAGAACTGGATTTCTAGCAATATTATTAATACCTTCTCTTGAATGACTAACATATATCTAAAATGTAACATGTTCAAAACTCACCACTTCATAGTTCCTTTAAAAACCCTGCTTTTCAGGAAGTTTGTCATCTTAGCAGCTGGCGTTTTCATTTTTCCAGTTTCAAAGGGTAAACTGTGGACTCTAATTTGACTTCTTTCTCATAACCAACATCTGAATCATTTAATTCAAAATATCAGTTCTTATTATTTCCAGTGGTATCAGTTTAGTCTAAGCTATTAGTATTTCTCAACTTATCCACTGTAGTAAGCTTGTGTTTTCTTTTGTCTTCCTTTCTTTCTTCCCTCCCTCTCTCCTTCCCTTATCTTTCCTTCTTTGCTTCTTTCCTTTCTGTTTTTTCTTTTTATGTCTGTTGTTCTACTTATGTCTTTACACACACAGGAAGACACCATGAATACTATGTCTTCCAGAGTTTTGTACTTGGGGTTTCCTCTGCCTGGGATATTTGTTTCTTATTCATGTACATCCTCCCTTCCCTGACCTTCAAGCTCCTTCCTCAGAATTATTCCTCCAAGCTCTTACTTGTCCACATTGTAGAAAGTTGCACCATCACCTGACACTTTCTGCCTTCTTTCTTGGCTGACATTTCCTCTTTTGTCCTGCTGGCTGCCTGTGATAGTGCGTGTTTGACGAATTCACTTTTATTATTTATCTCATGACATAAAGATGATGGAATGTAAGATCTTTCTGTTTTGTTCACCCCCTGTGATTTCCTGGTCTTAAAAGCATTTCTACTGTGTGATTAAAATAACTTTTTTAAATGACTTATTAATAAGTGAGAGCATATATTCTCATAATACAGAGGATACAATAGGTAGAAAAGTTGACTTTGATTTTGTAATCAAAAGGGATTTTGGTGGATCTTCAAAGGGATACTGAAATGATTAAAAAGGGGTATGCCTGTATGTTATAAATGAACATTTTTATTATCTTTTTCTTCATCAGGACAGTTTTGCCTGGAGCAGAATACTTAGAAACTAAATAATACATAGGAAATACATAGAAACTAAACATAGTTTACTTTGGAGGTTATGATGTGCTCTGTTAAAGATCAGATCAAAATGGAAGAACTTGGAATTTAGTGATTGTTAAGAGAATCCTCACAAACTGGTAAAGTTGATAATTCTTTTTTAGCTTCCATTTACTGAGCAACTCTTGGTTGCCTTTCATATTTTGTATAGTTTAAATATCTTTCCACTTGAACTTTCTAACTAGGCTTAAAAATGTAAATATAATTATTTTTAATTTATAGTTGGAAAACTAAGGGGGAAAAGAGATGTTTTCTTTTGGGCAGCACTGTTAGAAATGATTTTTTCATAAGTAACTTGCTGCCATATTTCTCTTACCAGGCTTTGCATGACTTCTCCACAGTCGTTAAGTCATTTGCAGTTACTAGAAGAGACTCATTTTCAGATGAGCAGTTCAGTCTAGTTTTGGGTTCATATCTCTTGGTCATAATACTCTCCCATGTGGAATGCTCCACAGTTTCACTTTTAATGAAGAACATTTTGGCGTTTGATATCAGACTCTGGCCAATCACTCACACCTGACTGCTTCTAAGGCTCCCCCACCTCCACCCCACAGGGTAAAGCCCTGCTGCGAAACTTCAGGCCCAGTATGTCTTAACTTTCGCACCTGTCCTTGGGACCTCATGACTCCTGGGTACACCAAAATTTACAAGTGCGCTTCTTCAACTCCTGAGTTATTTTCCTCACCCAGCAAGTTCAGTTTTATCTAAGACGCTTCCTTTACACATTTCCAAATTCTATTGATTCCAAATCAAGTTACCCATGCATTTTAGTCCTAAATATCATTTAAGGGTACAACTTTACAGCCATTAATAATCCATGGAAAAATGTGATGGTGATCTACTGAAAGCAACTACAACCTCTAAGAATGAATATTTTTTACTCCCTGTTACTTGGTTTGAAATTAAAAAACAAAAAACAAAAAAA